>CM057824.1:80189272-80406772 GCA_030068075.1 Paguma larvata | reverse complement strand
CAGAAGCAGGCCTAAGACAGATGCTTCTAGTCACTGAGTTACGTCAATGGGTAGATTGCTCCAGTCTACTCTCTGACTACAGAAACAGTGGCGTCGGGCAGTGGCTGAAGTTGTGGAAGGGAAATCAAGCAGGGAGCAGTTGTCACTAGAGAGTTCCATGCATTCACAGTAGTAAGATCCCCCCACCCTCAACACCAGAAATGGGATGTGTCAGCAAGCCCCTGCCTCAGAGGAGCAGCCTGAGCTGAGACTCAGGGGCCGCACCCAATAAAAGCAGACCCCCAAGAACTTGACTTTGCTATACCTTGTAGCTACTTGTTTCAACTCATCACTCACTGTCTGACTCACCTGCTTCTGATGATATTGGCTTCTGACACGAAATGATTTCCCTTTTTTTTTCTCCTTGAATGATTTATTATACCTGGTTTTGCCTCATGCCTTTGTTCTGATGCTTGTTTCTGCATCTCTTGTCCTGAGTTCTGGATTCTTCCCTTGATTGCAATTTGCATTAGCCAATTTAGGTAGACACTGCAATCAGTCCAACACGGTCCCAAAGACCCTGCACATAGGTGCTGGCCATTAAGTCCATTATTCCTGCTAGTTCACCTGCAGAATCAGGCAAGGAACCAATCCAAGCTGGGAACGGTGGGGCTCCACTCTGGAGGGATTCCTAGAGAGAAAGGCAGGTCTGCGGAGTGAAAACTTGATCTTGTAAGAAGCCTGGTCTCGTGGATGGGATCTGAGCAGAGAGATCACAGAAAAGGAAAACAAAAGTTAAAACTGGGGTACACAAGGATACCCCTGAATTCTTCCTCGGAATGGCAGATCCTGCTATAAAAGAGACAAAGAGACAAAGCAGAGCAAGAGCCCACTAATCTCGTTTGGGATCCTCCATCTTGGGATAGAGGAAGCTGACAATTCTAAATTTCATCAGCAGGAACTTGAACCATAGGATCCAGAAATTCCACTTCTGAGTGTATGCTCCCCCAAAAGTTAAAAGCAGGGACTCGAATAGAGATTTCTAGACCCGTGTGTTCATAGCAGTATTATTCACAAGTGCCAAAAGGTGGAAGCAACCTAGTATCCATCGGCAAGTGAGTGGATAAACAAAAGGTGCCAAATACATACAATGGAATATTATTGAGTCTTAAATAGGAAGGAAATTCTGACACGTTCTACAACATGGATGAAC
This sequence comes from Paguma larvata, assembly GCA_030068075.1. Taxonomy (NCBI): domain Eukaryota; kingdom Metazoa; phylum Chordata; class Mammalia; order Carnivora; family Viverridae; genus Paguma; species Paguma larvata. The sequence continues at coordinate 80,405,580 of CM057824.1, read as the reverse complement.
TTTGAAGGTATTATTTTAAGGGAGTTAAACCAGTCAGGAAAGGACACACGTTATATGTTTCCACCTACATAAGGTAGAATAGTCAAATTCACAGGGACAGAAAGAAGAGTTGTTGCTGGAGACTGTGAGGAGGGGGAACAGAAAGGTATTATTTAGGGCCACCTGGGTGGCTCAGTCAGTTAAGCATCTGACTTCGGCTCAGGTCATGATCTCATGGTTCAGGAGTTTGAGCCCCACCTCCGGCTCTGTGCTGATCACACAGAGCCTGCTTGGGATTCTCTCTCTCTCCCTCTCTCTCTGACCCTCCCTTGCTTGCACTTTCTCTCTCTCTCTCTCAAAATAAAGAAATAAACTTAGAGCAAAAAAGAAAGTTATCATTTAATGGGTACAGAGTTTCAGTGGGATGAGACTAAAAAATCTTGGAGATACATGGTGGTGACGATTGCACAGCACGATGATGGTACTGAAAGCCACTGAGCCATGCACTTGAAAATGGTTAAACTGGTAAATTTTATATTACGCAAATTGTAGCACAATTTTTTTAAAAAAAGAGAGAAGAAAGAAAACAAAGTAAGTTGGGACTGGTGGGGTGTGGGAGGTGTGACTGCCAGAGATGTTAATATCCACCCTGTCCCTAAAGGAAAATGAATTGTCCCTGAGAGTGTAGGCAGAAGTTGTTGTTGAATCCAATTGTGAGGGGCAAAAGAAGACGGAGGAAACTTAACAGGTTCAGTTCCTTGTAAATATTGGCTCAAAATACCAGCCATAGGGGAAAGGGTTCCACAAATAATCTAAAGTTGTTGCGATGGCTAGAGCACCCTATCTGATCTGTTCTAACATCTGCACACATGCTTAACACAGGCGCGTGCGCACACACGAACACACACACACACACAGACATTACATGCATGCTGTTCCTGATTGTATAATCCTAATAGCCCTGGGAATTTGCACCCACTACACCTTTGGCTCATTTAGCCTTGTCCTTGAGAATGTCCTACTGAATGCCCCCAGGTATGATGTGTGAGTGGACAAGTCAACGGGAGAAACAATATTAGGAGCAATCAAGAGTGACCAGTGCCAGTGCAAGCTCATGGCAATTGGCTTCAGCGCCCCCTTAACCCCTGTTCAGTGGTCTCCAAATGGGCAAGCCACAACATTAGACTTTGGCCTCCAAATTTAGCTCCCCAAATCTCTGCTCTTCACTTTGACTTCACCCTCAGCCTTTGGAAGGCCAAATAGCTGAATGTCTAACTGCAGTGTCATTCCTGGTGCCTCTGAATTGATGTGTGATCAGGGACTGTGAGATTACATAAGTTACCCTTGGGTCTAATCTAATCATTTGCATAAACAGGGGCATGTCATTTAGATGTCTTGTTATTGTCAGAATATTCACATTCAAATACAAGTAAAGCATTTTAGATGTAAGTGTGATTAAAATTTCCTTTTTTGTTTTGGTTTCTGAGATTCTTTGTGATTCAGTTGAAGTATAAACATTTACTTACGAGTTCAGAGGAAGCTGGTGCAATAATGAATGTTGATTGTGAACAACGTGTTCATTTTATACCTAAAAGAAGGATTTTTCAAATAGTTAAATAGAGTTAGACTCACTGAACTTGCTTTGTCATCATTGACTAAATTATTAAGTGCAGGAGTGAAGAGGAAGGAAGGCATCACTGTAAGAAAATAGATAAAGTTTGACACCTTGTTGCCATGTCACCTAGAATGGTTGCCTATGCTGGCAGAGTTAGCCACCAAGATCTTTGTTCCTCCACTCACTTTGGCTGGGAGTAAGCATCTGTCCACAGTCCAGATGTGCAGTTTAGGGACCACACATGCAACTTAGGAGCTGGCTGTGCTAAGTGATTGTTCCCACACTAGGTCCCATACCCTTAAAGTTCAACTCTTGAAGATTTGAACCATTACAAATTTTACAGGATTTGGATGTGACATATTATTCTATGATATCCATTCTGTGAAGATATGCTGTTTTTCCTGCAAATGAGGGTGTTCCTGGGCGCGGGATTTGTGTGCTAACATCGAGAAAGTCTAGGGTGCTCTGGAATGAGTTGGTCACCCTAATAATGGTGATGCTGCCTCAGCTTTGGATTTGAGTTCATATTGCCTTTAATGTTTAGCCTATGATCTGTAGTGCTTCTGCCACTAAAATGGTAGAGCCATATCTAGTGCAATGCTGACCACCCCTCCAGCATGAGAACCTAGGAGCCCAGAACGGAGGTCTGGAGAGAAAGTGGAGGGCTATTTAGTGACCCATCAGACTTGAGGCAGACTCCCCTAAACTCCTGGGCCCCAGGAATGAGCCCTGCTATCCATGTACTTCTCATGTTCAATACTCTGCCCTCCTTATGGCTACTGTTGTTGACTTCCCTACAGGACAAGGAATCTGCTTATGTTTTTACTTCTCAGACTGCCTGGTACTCCAGTTTCCATCTGCTAGTCCCTATTCCTGGTCTGAGTCCTTTACACAAATGTTTTTGTTAGTTGAAGACAAGTCAGTGTATTGCTTTCAAGTTTTTAAACATTGCCTCGATTGATGAGCCAGGACCATTACTCTGTTTTCTCAGTGTGCTGGGACATAGTGCAGCAGATCGGTAGGTGTGTTCCTGCCACCAAAACAGCTTCTTTTTTTTTTAATGTTTATTTATTTTTGAGAGAGAGAGAGAGAGAGAGAGAGAGAGAGGGAGGGAGAAAATGAGCTAGGGAGGGACAGAGAGAGTGAGACAGAATCCCAAGCAGCCTCCTCACTGTCCGTGCAGAGTCTGATGAGGGCTCAAACTCACAAACCGTGAGATCACAAGATGAGCCAAAATCAAGAGAACACTTAATGGATTGAGCCACCGGGTGCCCCTGAAATGGCTTCGTATTACATGAAAGATTATTTGGTTGAAACTCGACCAATTTGTGGAGAAAAAAAAAAAGCTAGTCAAATGATCAAGACAATTAGTCTATATTTTGGGGATTTAAAAAGAATTTTCTGGGGCGCCTGGGTGGCTCAGTCGGTTAAGCAACCGACTTCAGCTCAGGTCATGATCTTACGGTCTGTGAGTTCGAGCCCCACATTGGGCTCTGTGCTGATGGCTCAGAGCCTGAAGCCTATTTCGGATTCTGTGTCTGCCTCTCTCTCTGCCCTTCCCCTGCTCATGCTATGTCTCTCTGTCTCTCAAAAATAAATAAATGTTAAAAAATTTAAAAATAATAAAAATAAAAAATAAAAAGAATTTTCTTTCTAAAAAGGAGGAGGTGGAGGGGAAGGTGATAAATAGCCAACAATTATTATGATAATGTTCTTAGTGCTTGTATTACTCCATTCAGTCCTCACGATGGCTTTGTCCCTTAGGTCCTGTACATTGTTAGACTCTAAGACTAACTAGCACTGGCACTGATTAAGAGACTCGAGACCACGGTCACAAAACTAGGAATTGGTAGAGGCATGATTTGAACCCAGGTACTCAAAGCTTCCCTACGCTCTTGTATTTTTCATGATGGATAGAATATGGTCTTTAATACTTCAATAGTACAACTTTATAGTTATATTGTGAAATATTTTTGAAATTGTAACTTTTATTTAAACTTCATTTTTTCATTAACTAGAAACTAATTGTATTCATCCAAGTCATTCCAAATAAAAGTTACCCATTCTTATGGAATAATCCTGAAAAGTTGTATGAGATTCAGCAACCAGCTACTTATGATTTGAATCAATGTCAGTGTTCTTTCAGTGGTAAAGAAACATATAACCCATCCTATACAGAGGGGTGGGATGGGGTAGGAAAATGAAAAAGGTGGTAGGAAAGTGGAAACCAAATCATCTTGAGGCTATTTGCTTAGAACATTTTTTCGCCTAAAAAAGAGAGAGAGAGAGAGAAGAAAAAAATTATAATCATATTTTAAAATGACTCTTCACCCCTATTGTAATAATGACTAGCAACTTACTATCTGAATTGAAGTAACAGATATATAGCCTTATAAGTAGCCACTCTCAAAACCACCTGCCTGTCATTCTAGAACCAAAGATCCTTAGCACAATACAAAAGGCACAATAGCTTCTCGGGTCCCTAGAATTTTCTGATTCTGAGTCAGTCTGTTTCACTGCTTGTCTCTATTCTCTTCTGCCCCAAACAGTGAAGAGACGCAAATATCCAAAGGGCTGTTTTCCGTGCTGGTTGGGGTAATAGCTAGCCCATAAGATGCTAACCTACACAATGCTAATATAGGTCATAAATAGATCAAGATGACTCGCCGCCGTGAAAATTCATAGTAATACCTCTGACTATATTAGAACCTGCTTGAAATGTGCGAAGCAGTCTCATGGACTCAGTCAAGTCCCATAACAACCCTGAAAGGTAGGAGTTATTATTCCCAGTTCCTAAGAGAGAGAGATAGGAATGCTAAGGATCTCTTCCAGAGTCACACAGTGTTTTGACTGCAAATCTAGCACACATTGCATTGTACACAGACTCATAATTAGACATGAACTTTTTGAAAAGGAAGAGATCCCTTTGTATTTGTGACATTAGAGGGCATCGAAAGAAATAACCAATACTGTAGCATAAATCTTCTTTCAAAAATGACAACACGAGATGGGAAGAATCCCGCCATTAATTCCTCCTGCTAACACTCTTCATCCCTCATAAGGACATTAATAAAAAAAACTTTAAGGCTTTGGAAATCTGTATTAATTCGGGTATGTTTTATTCTCTGTCTCATATATACACACATATATACACACATATACATATAACTTATACACATTACACATATGTTCACATATTCACACATGTATTCCCATATTATATACACATATATTACATATATATATGTAAAGGCTTAATTTTATTTTAACGTAGGCAGAACGCCTGCGTGCAGAATTATATATAAGTGAATGACATCTATGTTCAAATCTACTGATAATTGAGATGCCTTGTTCATGGAGTGTGGTTTACAAAAATATCGATGCTAGTGAGATTGATTCGGTGAGAGCCATGCACTCTCCAAGAGTCATGCCCATATTAGTTATTAAAGAAAAAAAATTCCTTTCGCTAAAAAGGTGGAAAATAGCTCTATCCATTTTTCAATATGCCCAGAAAACTATTACCAAGGATGTCTCATTGTGTTGACTGCCTTTGTGCACATAAAATGCACATTAAAATTGAAAATCCGCGAAACAAATAAATATTTGTTGTCATGTCCACATTTGGGAGGTTAAGGTCTACAGCTTGGTTGAGAAAGGAAGATGGATGCGGACATAGCATCACTAATAGAAATGGGAATTCCCCACCTGATTAGTTTTCTCTTTGCATTCCGCTACCACGCTGGAGAGGCTGGCTGCTTAGAAGTGCCTGAATTTGGAGCTCTGGCTACACCAATTTTATACGCACCCTTGGGTTAAAGAGATACTTTGACTCCAACTGAAGGTCACCTGAAGCCAAATAAAAAGTAATAAAGAACTGAATTTAGCTTCTTTTGTTATATTTTCCTTTATATACGCTTCTTGGTTTTGTTTGCTTTGTATTTTAATTAGACTAACTCACATTTCTTTAGTGTGTATATATTTGAACGGAATATTCAGTTACTGAGAGCAATATTAAGTGGTGTCAACATGAGCCATCACACAATCAGTGTGTTTACTCTGACTGGGAACCTAAGAAATTCCAAAATATGTTATGGCACAGGAAATGAGCCTGTGACCTCTATGCGGGGTGGGGGGTGTTGGCAGGATTTACAACCGTAAACTTTCCAATACTTCATGTGATGGACACTAACTTCCTAAGTTGTAAAATCGAGGTTCTCATTTTTGTGTGTGTCAGAAATTATTGTAACTGAGGGAAATATTTTTTTTCCTTGATTACTCATAACTATGATAGCCTGTTGGAGAAACTAGGACATTTTGAAGCACATAAAAATTGACTGCAGTCAGAAGCTCATGATATCTACATTTTTAACTTTGAAAGTGGTGCTCATAGTTCTTTCTCCTTTCACGGAAACACTTTTTTTTTTCCTCTGGAGAAGAAAGACATCCATGAATCATGCCTCAGTCATATGCACTGGAAAAGAGATTATAAAGATGGCATGTCAAAAAACTAAGTGCAGCGTAACTCATCATAATACCCAATTCTACATTCTCAGCCTTAGTAGCCCACAGGTACACAGAGATGATTCATTTCGGTACTCCTGAAAAACCTAGCATAATGCTTTGCACATAGTAGGTGCTTGATAAATGTCTGACTATGCATTTAATGGATAAACTAAAGCTATTTATCCCGCCAATGTCTGTATTGCTCTCTAGAAAGATTTGGGTAAGGATACTATCTGTTTGTCAGAGACATTTATTCCCATAGTTGCTTTTATAGCGTTACCCTTGAAAAGGAAGGGAGTTCGAGTTTGTTATTTTTGTTTAGAACCATCTATAAAGACAGAATGATAATGACAAGTAGACTGCAGCCCAGAACACATGAGTGGCCGTGGGTCACAATGAAATGCTAAATATTGACCTAACTCAATAGACATTACATTAGTCAAGGTTCTCCAGAGAAACAGAACCAAAAGAATGTATAGAGAGAAAGAAGAAGGAAGAGATTTATTACAAGGAACTGACTTACATGATTATGGAGGCTGAGAAGCCCTCAGATCTGCAGGCAGCAAGCTGGGGACCCAGAGAATTGACCCTAGGAAAGCTGATCTTTCCACTCAAGTCCAAGGGCAAGAAAAGATCAATGTCCTAGCTCAACAAGTAGACAAGAGGAGTTCTCCCTTATTCTTGGGAGATCAGCCTGCTTGTTCCATTTAGGCCTTCACCCACAAAAGCCAGGCAGCCGGCTTTACTCAGCCGACCACTTCAGATGTCCATCTCAACCAGAAAACCTCTCACTGACACACCAGAATAATGTTGGAACAAACATGTCTGGGCACGCTGTGGCCTAGTCAAGTAGACACATAAAGTTAACCGGTCATAGACATGAAGGGTTCGTCACTCCCTTCATCCATCATTCTATTTCACTGATAGTTCTTCAGCTTGACAAGCTTACGTCTAACTTTTAATATGATCTTTGCCCATTTATTTTCTCAGTTTATATATAATATCTATCAAATATTAGTAGAATAATACATAGTTATAAACACATATAGTTAATAATGTATAGTTAATTGATAATATATATGTATCTCCTTCGTATAGGTATATATGTGTGCATACACACACACATATATATAATCTATAATCATTATATATATACATCTATATATATATGATCTATAATCATTATATATGTATAATCTTCAGTTTCCTGAATACCTTCCCACACATTGATTCTCACTCTCCAGAGAGAACCATTTTTTAATTTTTAAGATATTTCTTTTAGAACATATCTCCACTTTTCTAAATCATGAGATTAAGGTGCTATTTCTTGATATTTCTGTTTTAAGATATGTTGATTTCCTATAAGACAAGAATTTTATTCTTTATGTGCTCCTCTCTTTCTCTCCCCCCTCTCTCTCTTCCCCTGATATGGTTAGTTACAGGACCTTTCTTTTGGTCCAAACAATGTCCCAGTCTATATTTCCCAGAAAACAGTACCTAAGCAAAGTTGATAGGCTAATACTCTACTGGAGATACAATCCTGAGATGTGAGCGTGAGGAGACAGGGTTACAAACAGAGGAAGCAAACAGAAGGGGTGGTGCATTACTGAGCAGCTACGGCCAAGTAAGAACACTAGCCAAGTGCTTGGCCATATACAAAGCCTCCAGAATGGGAGACTAAAACCACTTAACCTCGGAACTGTCTGTTCTAGGGAAGGAGGGGTAAAGAATTTGTGACCTCTTTCCCATCTCCTGTTTCTCGTGAGTCCTCGAGGCTTCCGCCAAGGGGTCTTCACTACTCCATGCTGCCGGGCTGTGTTACTCAGGCCTTCTGGAAGGGATGTGACGGAGGTGTGTGATGCCCAGCTCTCCTGCCTGGGGTGGGGTGAGATGAGGTGACAACCTGGTGGCTGATGCTCTCCACTGAGCAAGCAGCCAGGATATGGGGGGTGAGAGGAGATGAGGAACACATCCAGAGTCATATAAACTGGGTCACATACAATCAGTATTCGGTGTTTTATTTTTGAGACTAAGTAAATACATTCATAGTGAAGTCCTTTATTACTCCAGACTACATTTTCTTGCATAATTTAACATATTTCTTTCTTGTGAGAATTTACTTCTTTTTATTAACTTATTATTAATGTATTCCCAAACTCTGACAGAACTATAAATATCTGTTTTAGCATATCAGGTAATCTCTTACACGTTTTTTCCCCTTAGATACGTTATCTTTGGAACTTTGACCTCTTTCATCTCTAGCATGTTGTTCTCTAGACCTGCTCACACCTGGTATTCAGAATGTCCCTTCACCATCGTTTTGAAATTGTCTTTTGATTCTCATATATGGGTCCCTGTTTCCTGAGTCCAGTGTCTCCCACTTTCGTGGTTTATGTTCCAATTTTGTTGGAACAAATCTTCCAGGAGCATTGTGGAAAAGGTAATATTTTTGAAGGCTTACATGTCGGAAGATATTGATGGGGTTCAGGGAAGGCCTCCCCAAACTGTGCCACTGGGCATATTATTTTGAATTAAAGTTACACAAGAAATAGCTGATACAAGAAGGACACTCCGACTGTCCTTTATCTCCCTGAAAGCAAGAAATAAATTTCCCCTGTGAAGGGTGCCCTCCCTACACCCGGAGGCTAAAAGACATCCTCATCACCAGAGACAGGGAATTCAGGGCCAAGAAGGCCAGAAGAACAAGCCTTGTGACTTCTTCATTAATTTGCTCCCCCCAGCCCAAGCTACTTTATCTTGTCAATTCTTAATAAACGTATTGTTTCTTTGTCTAAAAGATAGAGAAGTTGCCTGCTTTGGTCACTTCTTTGAGCCTGATGTTTTTATGAGCTCTTGTACATGCAAAATCGAATTGGGTTTTTACAATCCCGTGATCTGTCTTAGGTCAATTTAATGGGTAGACCAGCCAAAGAACCCAGAAGGGAAGAAAGGAAGAACTTTCCTGTGCTGCAATTGTCTTTATTCTTCTCCCCACACGTGATGGGCAGGTGAGCTCACATTTCAGTTTCCCTCAGAATTTGAAGGCCATTTTCTTTTCCCCTCAGTCTGTTGTTGAGATAATTACCGTCATTTGACTCCTGCTACTTTGATGAGATCCTTCCCAACCGGGTATACATATTAAGTGTGCCGGGAACCCACCGGCTCCCTTTAGTCTGCAAACCGTGTCCTTTCCTCCTGGGACATTTCATTGTATCTTCTCTTAAGTTTCCTCCTCTCTGTTTTATGCTTTCTTTTTCTGCAACTTCTATCAGGTGGACGATGGTGCCACTGATCTGGTTTTCTACATTCCTGATCTTTTCTCTCACATTTTCCTATTTCTTTCTTTTTGTTTTCCTCTCTGACAGTCTTCGACTTTATCTCCCACTTCTCTACTGAATTTTTTATTTCTGCTATCAATTTTTAATTTTCAAAAGTCCTTTTTGACAGAACTTTTATGCTCTGTGTATTCTTTTCCTTGGAGCTCCCTTTTCTTTTTCTGGATGCAATGTCTCCTTCTCCATTTCTTCTGCTTCTCCTTTCAACCTCTAAATATTTTATCTATTAAAAACATTTAACTCTCTGTCTAAATGTTTTGGTCTATTTGCTTTGTCTAAATGTTTCGCCTAACTATTTAGTTCCAGGGGCACCTGGATGGCTCAGTTGGTTAAGTGCCAACTTCAGCTCAGGTCATGATCTCACGGTTTGTGAGTTCAAGCCCTGCATTGGGCTCTGTGCTGACAGACAGCTCAGAGTCTGGAGCCTGCTTTAGATTCTCCCTCTCTCTCTGCCCCTCCCTGATCTCATTCTGTCTCTGTCTCTCCCAAAAATAAATAAAACATTAAAAAAAATTTTTAACTATTTAAAACAGGACTCAGCTCCCCACATCGCTTCTCTTCTCTGTCCTCCCTTTCTCCTTATGTGGTCTTATTTACTTCCTGGCTTTAAATACATGTACATGCAAGTGACTCGACCCTTTCATAACACACTATATAAATAACCCTTCTTGCCCACCACCTTCCGCCCCATTGCTCTCCACTACTTTCCCTTCCTGTATTTTCAAGTGAAAAAATTTATTTGTAGACACATATACATGTATACTGATTTTAACTCCTTGAGGGAAACAGATTTCTGCACCAAAGTGTAGGCAGGCAAAGCGATCAGGGTCTCTGTGAGTTTAATCAGAAGCTTGATTCTAAACAGATTCCATGGAGTTGAACAAAGAGTAACATACTCTGAATGATTCTTTTGGGGATTGTTTAAGAGCATAGTGTCTGCTATTCTAAGCAATTTCTTTCTGGAATTTCTATTGAATTTGCTTATATTGGTACTATTTATTGCAAGACAGCTGCAATTCAAATCAAAGGGCTATCTGTGTAGTAGATATTTAAGTACTTGGTATCTCGTCAGTTATATCTGCATGCTTGCTCTTTTTATGTTTTATTTATTTATTTTTAGCAAACATGGGACTTAGTTCTGACTGCTTGAGCTAAAATAGAAATGACCCCAAAACAAAAGTAAAGTTTATTAGGTTGGGAGCTTGACTTACCTAGCTTTAGGAGTATGCTAATTACCCAGAAAGAGTCTTTAAATGGATTTTAAGAGTGGTATAAGAATAATTTGGAACCTTAGAAACTTTTTTTTAAAGACCTGAAAAAATTAAAGAAACAAGTAATGATTCTTTTTTTTTTTAATTTTTTTAAATATTTATTTACTTTTGACAGAGAGACAGAATGTGAGCAGGGGAGGGGCAGAGAAAGAGGGAGACACAGAATCTGAAGCAGGCTCCAGGCCCTGAGCTGTCAGCACGGAGCCCGACCAGCGGCTCCAACTCACAAACTGTGAGATCATGACCTGACCAAAGTCGGTGCTTAACCGACTGAGCCACCCAGGCACCCCGAGTAATGATTCTTAAACACAAGTCTATGTCAGAGTTTGAAGAAGTTGATATCGTTTGGAAAATACGCACATAGACAAAATGTGTCACATTTTTGCCTAGCCAGCATCTCCAAGTCCATGAATGGGGGAGCTTCTTATGTTATGAGTTTTGAAGGAAAGTGGAGCCAGCCTTCCTCTGTATAAGCCAATAAGACCAGGTAGTGATTCTCCCAGCCTCCTTTGCAGCTAGACTATGAACATGTAATGTAGGCTGGCCGACCATGCTCGCCCACGTGAGAATTCAAATCGGGAGCCGGTGAGGCAAAGAGTAAAACCTGGGGAGGATCCATTTCACAGGCGGCAGTGGCAGGCTGGCCAGAGGCTGCATCCAGGATCCAGTGACCACAGTGAAGGTGAGCTCCAGCGCCATCTATGGCCCATGTGGGAGCAGGATCCTCCCCGAACTATTTCCTCTTGCTCTGGATCAGCTTCTCCAGCCTTCCTGTTAATTCCCCCCATTTTTCTTTGAGAAATTACTCTGCTGAAATCAGATTCAGGTTTTCTTGCTTAAAACTGAAAACACTGACGAATGCTACAACACTGCCTATACTCTAACAACAACCCTTCCGACCACAAAGACATTACTACTGGGGAGGGTTGGAGTTTTTCAAAAAGAATTGTAGTGAGCTTTTTAGAAACTGAGCCTACAGGACACGGGACATTTCAGCCTATAGTGTCCTTCCCTGTGCTCCTCAATGTAAACCCCTGAAAATGATCATGATCTGCAAATTCCCTTTGTCCTAGAATATATTACAGACTTCTTTAACGGCGGAGGGGGGGGGGGTAGTTAGAAATGCCTTAGCATTTTTTATAATTCTAGGGTTTCCTAGACATTAGTGAAGTAATATATCTTTGGCCCCAGTGTAAGGAAAGCAGGCAGATTCGTCTAAAGTTTTTTAGGAAGTGATGCCAAATAGCCACAGAAAGACACACAGATCAAAAATAAGACCCCCAAACATAGCTATCTTTCAACTGGCCATCCATTACAGCTGGACTTGCAGGCTTGCTCTTTTTTTTTTTTTTTTTTTTTTTGCTTTGTCTGGGCCCTTACGAGATGTGGAAAGTTGTGGTGGAAGGAGGGGAATGAGTTGGAAAGGAATATAAAAGATGTCTCAGTATGGACAATAGACTATGTAAATCTTTATGAAAGATCTCTCCTTAGGTCATATTTGAGACATTGGATCACTTGTTCTCATGACACTCAATGAGCAGTAGGAGGTCAATAAAATATCCTAAGATTATATAGGCTAGCTAGATACCGGTACCCAGGGAGTTGTCAGCTGCTAAGTGAAGGTCCTTAAAGCTCAGAATGGAAGGACAGGAGCTTGGCAATTGTTGCTGATGGAGTTAAAACCCAAGAGGGCAATATATAAACATAAAACACTTGGCAAAGTCCAATGTATCTGGTTGACATAACTGAAAATGACTTGGGGCAAAATTATTAAATGCAGTTCACCATAATCAACTTACTGTCCAACCACTAGGTGTAGGAATGTACAGCATACTGGCTAAGGGTATAGGCTTTTCTATGTGCTGTCTGACCTTGAACAAGTCACTAAATCCCTCTGAGCCACTGTTTTCTCATCTACAAAAATGCCCTTAACAATAACCAGTTCATGGTGTTCTGAAAATAAAAGAATACTTAGAAGTCACTGTATGCATATGTGACACATTGTAAGTTTACACTAAATTATAGCAATTATTGTTATGATGGATCTGAGCCCTGTTCTGCAGCATCTTCTACTGGGCTGGTCTCTGGCTGGCTCTCTTCATAATTCAGCTCCAGGGATATGTTGTTCCTTTTGTTCCATGCCCTGGCAGTGACTTCCCTTCACTATTTGGCTTGTCCTGTGTTCCTGGTACACATTTTTCCTTCTTCTTAAACATATCCAGCCCCGATGGCCAGTTCCCTTTCCTGCGTCAGCTAGAATTTGTGTGATAATATTCTGTGTTATTGGAAACAGCAAACTACCATGTGTCATCTCTGTCATTCTGCTTCAGCGGCAGCCCTTGACCTGTTTGGTTTCTTATATATGTCACCCAGTCCGTTGTAGCAAAGCCACAGAACCAGTAGAAGTCCAGCCTAGAAGGGTTTCAGGTATTTCTTCTCCACCAACATGGGCAGACTGTAAGTTGCCCTTTTTGCTTCTGGCCTGTTAAATCAACAACTAACACAGGCATCACAAAACTTCTGCTTTCCAATGTCCACTGCAACTATCAGCTGATATGCAGGTCAATGTCTTGTTTATTCTCAACTGCTTTCATTTTGATGTCATCCTTACCCAACCCCAAACTGGCATCTTTGGCTCCTATGGATTTGTTCTCTCTAATATTTAGTTCTCAGATTTTTCACGTTGACTCCACCTTGGCTCACTGTCTTGGCCCCAGGAGTTTCTATTAACTAAAAAAAACTTAAAAGTCCTTGTTCTAGCTTCACAGAAAATATAATCCCTGTCCTAAATCATTCCTGAGATATGTATGTGGCAGTAAAGAACATCATTCCAGAATCAGCTTCTCTGAGTTCAAATCCCAATTTTTATACTTTTTAGCTATGTGGCCTTGGCCAGGTGGCTTGGCCCAGTTGAGTCTCAATGTTTCCTCAGAAAACTGATATTATTAAAACTATTATATGAGGATCAAATAAGACACATAAAATGCAAAAAAAAAAAAGAGTACTTTATAAACTACAAGGGTATGGTTAGCCATTCAAAACTGAAATGAAAGCTAGCTAATAAAAGAATCTATCATCTTCTCCCAAAACAAAGATCTATTAAGATTTTTTCTTGAATTGGGGCCTGGCGCCAAACCCTTACAGCAAATGGAAGCAACAGCCTGTAGGCTCAGAAAAACCAGAATTTTGCCACTTTTGTTCTTAGTATGATTTATTATGAACTTTTTTGCTTCTAGGGCTTAAAGAAATATTTGTTAGATGACAACTTTCTTTTTGAAAATTAGGCTGCTGAAGGTGTAAGACTTTGGTTGTATTTCTATAGTTTTAATTAAGAAAACATGTTTATATGTGAGTCTTTCTTTGGCCATACCCATGATGACACAAAGCAGAGAACTTGGGCAATGGACCAGTGCTGTTTCCCATGAAACGAGCCACTGTTTGTCCTTGATAAAATAATAGAGCAGGTCAGCTCATATCCAGCAAACTCATGTGGGACTGAATTTAATAAGTAGTTTTCTGTTCGCAAGTGGGGAGCTTGAGATGTTCGGGTCCACCTCGCTTCATTTGGGACTGCTATCTGACATCTGGGTCACCAAGGACAGACCTGTGATCACATCCACAAAATGAAACTATAGCCTTCCTTCAAGATCGTAGAAGGAAGAGATTTCAATATTAACATCTGGAGTCTCTGTAAGACACACTTCTTCTCAAAGCCTAAGGAAAGAATTGATTCAACTGAGAATCAAAATGTCTTCTAATTATCCTATTTGATAGGAAAACATAGAGCCATTAAGGGATTGATCCAGTTACACGGTGTACACGCTCCCACCAGTTATATAGCTAACTTGACATTGGCTGCGCAGTCCCAGAGTCTTTGTTCTCTCCAAAACCCTTTTAGTCATCTCTTCAGGCGATTTGATTTATCATAAATTGTACTGTTGCCAACATTTCCCTGAGCATTTGTTTTTCTTTTCCACTATGAAATTAACTCAGATGTGAGAAACGAATGCTTGAGCCGGCGCTGCTCTGTGGATGTGTGTGCTAAGAATGGGCTCTGTCCCCGCGGGATGTCCTCTCTATGAACTTGTGTTGGATTCTGTGTGTACTCAATCGGGACAATAGGAGAGTATGGGACGTGGAACGTGGGACGCTTTGGCCACAGGCCTTACAGGCTTCAGAGGGATGGCCTATCAGCTCTATGTCACACACCCGACTCCAACAGTTGATGGTAGCTTCTGGAAAGTCCTGATGGGGATTTTGAGATTGGGCCCAGACTCAGTGGGAAAAATTGCTCTACTTCATTAGCAATGCTAGCTGCCAATACAGCTGCCAAAAGCTGTACCTGTGCCATTTGTATGCCTTTCTGGTGAGCACTCAGGCCCTTGAGTGTTTCAAACCTATCAACCAAGAGAAGCAACGTAATAATTCCTGTGGCAGAAGGTTCAGGGATGCAGAAGGACAGGATTTAGAGTGCAGGACATTTATACAGCACTTTGCCCTTTACAAAGGGTTTGCTCCACATAGGATCTTATTTAATCCCTCCAACAGCTCCATGAAGCAGATGTCAATTTTATCTCCCTTTTGCAGCAGAAAGACTAAAGGTTAAGAGAATGTAAAATGGTCAGCCCCAAGGTCTCATATAGATCATAAATGGCAGACTCACTACCCAAGCTGAGATTTTTTGATTCCAAGCCCTGCACTTGGAAGGTTTGAGTCAATCAAGCCCTCAATTTCACCCCCTGGTCCCCAAGTCGAAGGGTGGACCTGAAGGTTTGGGTTGGGTTTGCTGTCTCTGAGGAGCCTCTGGACCTCGGCAGAGAAGTGCAGGGTGCACACTCAGATCACACATGGGCTTGCTTTTCCTCTTTCTTTCCTTCTTTTCAGACACCCTTCTTTGTGAAAGCATTAGAACAGCCATTACACAGAGCTGGAAGAGGCAAGGAGTTGTTGCTAAATAAACCATAATGGGCTTTGTTTGAACGGGCTTATCCTGCTTCATTTGTAAATTGATGTTAATCCGACTGCTCAGTCTAATTTCTGTAAGCTACATTAATGCATTTGCCACCTATCTTCTGCAGAATGAAAATGTGGCGGGATGTTTTGGAAGGAATTATCTTCTTCCTTGAGGGCAAAAACCTAAATTCCTTCCCTCGGATTTTTGCCAAAGGTTCTAATTAAGGACATGCAAATATACTTATGCAAATGAAACCACGGATCACAGATTTTTGATGCTTTGGGGAAGAGTTTGGGTAAAATAAACTCCCCCTACAATTTCTCACCGGTGCCTCCCAAAACTCTAGCTTTTCTGAAATTAAAAAAAAAAAAAAAAGGTAAGAAACTTCTTGTTCCCTTAGTTGGGGATCCTACACTGGAGAATGATAAAAAAAACTTACACGAACAACTTCAGTGTGCACAGTGGTTTTGTCAACATTCGATCTGGGTCTCAGAACAACCCAGGAGGTAAATGCCACTTTCCTCCTTTTACAGATAAGGAAACTGAAGGACTTGAAGCAGGATTCTCACACAGAGGGATGGGACACCGAGGCCTTTCTTTCTAGGAAGGAGCTTTATGCGTGTTAGCACAGGCTCAGTGGGCTAAGACCCAAAAGGCTGAGCCCCAAGTGCAGCCAGGTTTGCCTTTTATACAATTTCTACTTCTTTGCCCCCCATACATGGTAACATAGAGACATACGGTCCGATTGGACACAGTCCAAGTTACAGAGTCAGGTCAGAGCCATGCATATGTATGTGTATAAGGGTTGATTGGGCCACGTTGACTTCTTTTGTTCTGAGAAGGCCTCCACCACACTCCTTAGGGAGGGGCTCTACCTCTACCACAGACTGAGAGGCCGAACAGTGACTGGCTCTATTCCAGACTACTGAAAAGCAGTAAAGGTGAAATGAAAATCTAGTATTCTTTGACCCCTTACCTTCTGCTCTTTCCCCTCTAGTACCTTCTCAGTGGAAATAAATACCACCTTATATGTGCACACCACTACACAGCTTATAAATTCCTTTCATTAAAATATTTGACCTCAAATCTTTACTGAGTTCACGACTTCAAGTCAAATATTTATTACCATCTACCATGTGCTTGCCAGACATTATTCCCAGTGCAAGTGGTATAGGGTCCCTGCTCTATTAGTGCTCAGATTATTGTTTGGAGGGAGACAACTAATGAAGCAAACAAATCAATAAAATAAATTCAAATAATGATCATTGTTATCAAGAAAATTAAATAGAATAATGTGATAGGCAATGACCAGTTGGCGGTAGGAATGGAGTGTATGGGAGGAATGAAATATTTGATAAGGTGGATAGAGCTTTTTTGTAAAAGAAAAGAAAAAAAAAAAAACACATGTCATATGAACCAAGACTTGGAAGCAAGGAATGTCAAAGATAAGATATTACTCCAGCCCTGTTGTAGGAGAGATACTGATATTTGAGCAATAGATACAAAGTCCATATAACATGAACTGAATGAGTGGGGGGAGAGATATAGAAGATGAAATTGAAGAGATAGGCAGGGGCTAGATCAAAAGGGATCTTTTAGGCTACTGTGCTAGGATTATGTTTTAATTGCTATGGGGTGACTTTGAAGGATTTTATTTTCTGCAATAACCTGTGAGGTGGATGTTATCTTTGTTTTACAAATCAACAGACTTGGAGATGTTTGGAGATTTACCTAAGTATATACAGCAGCAAGATTCCAGTCCTGAGGGTCCTAGTCTAGGGTTATTTCTCTCTCTACCAAAGGTGGAACTGGAAATAAACGCACAAAGGAAGAAAAGAGTACAGCAGCAGGTGATTGTTATACTCCCATGAGTATACTAGATGAATTCCCAGAGGCACACCCAAGAGCTCCCCTCCTTATATAGGAAGTCCTACAACTATTTGGACCCCTCCAGAAGGAAATTCTAAATCTTTGAGGGCCTTTGGTTTAGCCTTTAGACAAATATTCTATCAAAGTTACTATTGAATATTTAGCATTATTGAATTTCTCCTGAAGTCTAATACGCTTGACGGATTGCTTTGGGAAAGTAGCCAGTAAACACCAAAGACTAGGGGATGCAGAAGTGGCACAGACATCAAGCCCTGAGCTTTGCTCCCACTTCTCCTACCTTGGCCGCTCACCCCACAAAGCAGATTGATGGCTGGTAATCCACCCATGTGGCCAAGATGGAAAAGTGCCTCCAGCATATTCTAAAAATCTAGCTCATTCATATATCACCCATAATATGATTACAGTGAAACTTTCCCCTTTCTTCACCATCCCTGAGGCAGATTTCATGGGATTAGTTTTTCACTCATTCATTCATTCATCCATAGAGTATCTGTCATGCTATGGGCTGGGCGAGGTGTGGGCATGGCAGTATCCTGCTTGGGATTTTAGGGCTATCGCAGGCCAGAGGTCACAGATCTCTTGGTCTGCTACCCCTGTGACTGCTTTTGTCTCTATTGCTCCCTTTCGCTTGGTTCCATCTGTACAAAAGTGTTGCAGGTAAAGCAGGAAAGTATGATTTGTGTCTTGCCTCATCCCCTTAAGAATATTATTCATTGCCATTCAGACTTTGTGATCCTCAGAGGCATCAGGGAGAGAATACAGATATGGTCCCTTAATTGTCTCTAATTTGTGTATGGTTGAAGAATGACTTGTCATTATTATCTTTCATCATTTCCAGCTAACTGCCCCCACACCTTCACTTTCAAAATCTTTCCTCTGAAATTGGTTTCCCTCCTCTTTCTTGCCTAACCTGCTTCGCAGCACTCCTGTGGCTCTTGTCCAGAAGAGGGTGAGATCACCTTTGCCACTTAGAATTCCTCTCCTTTTTTTGCAATTAATCGTGATTCATTGGTCTTTTGATCACTTAACTTTCTCTCCTGAATTAGAAAGCCAAAGTCCTTGATACCTCTCCAACAAAATTTATATATACTATGGGTATTTTTATTGCATTTTGTGGTTTAAAAAGGGACCGGCAAGAAGCTATAAGCATGAATAATAAGGAATTATGGCTGAATGGGAGAAATCTGTGAACAGTCGGGACTGATCATGACTATAACCTTTTCCATGCGTTTGCCATTATGTTTTCCTAACACTCAGATTCAGAGACTGCTATATTCGAAAGTGTCTTAGAGATTATCTGAACATGTCATCATTTTATGCTGAAGGAAATTGAGACATAGTGCAGAAAAAGCCACTAGACCTATAACTTTAAGCTGTGGAGAAAGCCATTCTATACCTGTGGAAATTTTAAAGTAAGGTGGAGTTTATGAGATATTACTATGGTTTGTCTTACCGCCCCAAGTACTATATCCACCTTCCCCAAACCATCCTGTACCCAGAATGATAACTCTTTCTTCCTCTTCCTGGGTTTGCCCCATCCATATGACAATGGGATGGTCTGCCCCGTTTGCACCCCACTTCCATGCTGGGACTGGCACCATCCCTAAACTACAGTCTACTTGCTGGAGCTCTGAGAATCTACGATCAATGCCAGGATCCTACTTCAAAAATATTCTATTGCTGAGAATCATAAATCAAGACCCTCCTCCCCTACTTGATGAACATAATTTATCACCTACAGATTGGTGAACAAAGCAAGTCTAGATTCTACACAAATTGTCACACTCCAGAAGTTATATTCAAGCTCCTGGCCAGGCTCTCTCCTCCCCAAGGACAGCCCTAAGGCAATGCTTACCCCTCACTCAGTTCCAACTCATTTTCCTCTTCATTGGCCTCATAATGGAAGCCCTCCCAAGCTAGAATGCAGAAGCCATATAAGTTAAAATGGTTAAGAAAATACGTGTAATTTTTAGGTGGAGACTAGGATTTATCCTTTGCCAAGTTTATTCTTCATGATATTTCCCATTCACTTTCCTTCACCCACTATGTAGCCCTCAGTCAGAAGAGACATCAATTGCTTGTACTTCAGCACCACTGGCAGGGTATATTTTTATTCAAAAGAGATTGACATTTTAAGCCTTGCTCTTATCCTTTAGTTCGGTGGTTCACAGCCCTCAGTATGCATTAGAATCACTGGACATCTTTCTACTGATGTACTGGCCCTGTCGTGTTTCATTAAATCTAAATCTCAGCATATGGATTTGGGTATTAGCATTGCTTAAAACTTCTCTAGGAGATTCAGAATTTCAGCCAGGGTTGGGAACCACTGTCTGGTTAAAAGCTGTTTGGGTTTTGGAGCACTGTGAATACTGAATGATTAACATTTCTTTGGACAGGGCTCTTCTGGAGCCTCTAAAATTATACACACCAACTAGTACTACACGCTCTGTCCGTATTCGAAATAAGTTTTCCTGAAAGACTATGAGATTTAACATGAGGGACTTTCTGATTCTATCCTCAGAAGTTTCTGAAAAAAGAATTAAATTCACAGTTGATTTTCAGGAGGGAGATTAAAACATTCCACCAGTTGGCCCTGGCCAAGGACAAGGAAGAATTTGTAGGCACTTGGAACAAACAGAAGCAGCAGAAGAAATCTTAAAGGAGAGGCCAGATGTCATGTTCAAAGAGAAGTGGTTCATGAATCCTGTTTGATTCAAAGGCATGAAGCAAGAACTAAGAGAAGGTTAGCCTATGGGAAGAGGATAGGGGTATAAGATGGACATTCAGGAGCATGGGGTGAAGTTGGTTCACTCAAAGACTCCATCTAAGCATGAGGGGAGATGATAGGAATTGGGGTTCAGGAGAAAGGTGAAAGTAGAGATGCAAGGCAACTGGTCTGGGTAGAGGATAGACCTTCATTTTAGGCCCCGGTGCTTTGGAGGGAATGGAGAAAACCCATATTCCCAAAAGACTAGAACAGAAGGAGGCATGGGAATTTTTCAACCGTGGGGAGATTTCTACTTTGGAGAGCTACTGAACTTATGTGTTGAGATTAATTGCAACTCCACCAATCCACAGGGGGAAGGTTATTGGCACACCAACCTGCTGGCCCCCAGTTGGCTCCAGGAGAGCTCTAGGAGAGGAGTCAGAAGAGCCTGCAGAGGAGCTGAGGTTCATTATCCAGAGGTGAGATAGCGTAAGGCTGAGGCAGAGTCTAACTTCAAGGATATTTGGTAGCCAAGGACCATATGGAGCTTGCCACAGTATGCCAGATGGGAACTGCAGCCTTTTCACTTGGTTATTATGTGGAAAGTTGACAATGAAGGCTAGAAAACTTGAGGACACATAGGAACAGATGCCCAGGCAATAGGTGACTTAAACTGCCTTGGTATTATGAATGAACGAATAACATTTTAGTGATTAGATGGAATAACCAGAATGTCTCTGTGACAGAGTGAGTGAGTCCCTTGTCACTAGAGGTATTTTGGTTAAATCTGAAAGAGACTACATGCTCTTCTTGAGATGCCATTAAGCAGCTGGATGATGTTCTACCACCAAACAAGGGTGAACACTGAGAAAGAAGGAGAAGGAAGACTTAAGAATCAGGAGACGAACAGAGGAAAGTCCAAGGATGACAGCGGTGTAGCTGGCCTTGTGCACCAGCAGTCCATGCTGGAGGAGGAAGGAGAGCTCTGGAAGCTGGTCTGCAGGAAAAAAGTGAGTCAGAATGGAATACTGTCTGATTGGGCACAATGTTCGAAAAGGTTTTTTTTTAATGCACGGAGCCAAAATGTAAATATTTAAATGATTTTTTAAAATTTTTTAATGTTTACTTTAGAGAGAGAGAGAGTGACTGAGGGAGGGGCAGAGAGAGGATACACAGAATCTGAAGCAGACCCCAGGCTCTGAGCTGTCAGCACAGACACAGACAGTGTGGGGAACACTCTGAGCTGTCAGCACAGAGTCTGACACGGGGCTCAAACCCATGGACCACGAGATCATGACCTGAGCCAAAGCCAGACAACCAGTTAGCCAATTGAGTCACCCAGGTGCCCCATAATGATTATTTTTTAACCATAATCTGTGATAAAACTACATTAAGAAGATAGGGTTGGGAGGAACTAGAGGGTACCAAACTCAACTACAATAAGAGAAAGTCAGGAGTTAGTGTTTAAAAATGGAAAAATTAGGAAATACGCAATGTCAGCATATTTACAAAAATAAAGGTGACAACTAAAAAAAAATCACTAAAAAGAGTAAAATGGTTCCTTTTGGGAGTATGCAAGCTATGGGGTAGAAGATAGCTATTCTTCATCAAGATTATGCCAGTATTACTTCATTTTTGTTTTAACTGGATGCATGGATTTCCTTGGTAAAAACAAAATTTAATAACAGTAATTTAAAAATACAAAAAACAGAAGAGATGAATATTGAGGAGGAAATTCTGACTGGCAGCTACACCAGATGAATTTGTCTCCAAATGCCAATGTCTCTAGGTCCTCTCTCCTTTTTCTTAACATAGTGTGCTTGGTCCAGCCCTCATGGGGGCTGGAGAGGTTAGGGGATAGGTAGAGGTGGTGACACAGACAGTGTGGGGAACACAGAAATCAGGAAGAGGACATAGTCTAGCTCTAGTTCATCTCAGTGCTCATGCAGAAGTCCAAGACTGGCTGTCCAGGCAGTGTGGACGCCAATCCTAACACTCTGCCTGTGGTTGCAAGGAGTTAGGAAGAAATGCCCCATGAGGGTTTGGGTCATTTGGCCATGGCCCAGCTCTAGCATCATGAAGTTGATTTTAATAGCCTATTGATCATTTAAGAGAGCAGCCTTAGTGCTCAGAGCGGTGCTTTGTGGGTTTGGCATCTCTGCTTCCACGGAGACTTGAATCCAATAGCCTTAGCCACGTACGGGTCAGTGGTCACCCCCATGGCCCTGCCAGAGACTTAAGTACCTGGGCTTTGGATTAGACAAACGTGCATTCAGGTCCTAGCTCTGCCACTGACTAGCTGTGTGGCCTTGGGCATTTTGCCTAATCTCTGCAAACCTTAAGTTTCCTCATCCATAAAATGATGATGGCAGTGAGATTCCTACCTCACTGAGATGTGGGGAAGAAAAAAATAAGATAATTCATGTCAGGTGTTCAGTGCAGTGCTCCATAAATCTTAGCAATAAAGAACCAGCTTTCCTATGATTCCAATCCCTTGTTCACCTTGGTGTCTGTCCAGTTAAATGGCCCTGACCAGTCAGGGCACTCTTCCAGTTTTCTAGAAATGTACGGAGCACACAGCCTCTATTCAGGGCATGTTAATTATGTGGTGACCAGCAAGATGATATAGCCAATCGTCTCTTCTCTGGCAGTGAGGCACTGCCACGGGAAAATTTATCTCTCTCTGTGTAAATGTGGTGCTGAGCAACACGGCGCCTCCATAAACCATCCCGACCCCTGACACGTGCACAGAGAACAGGAATGCTGCTTTCTCGGAATTTGTTAGCCATGAAAATACTCTGGCTTGATGAGGCTGAAATGCACATCACATGAGAAAGAAAAACCCGTATTGGCTTTGTGAGTGTCAATAATGTTATGCCCCAGGTTCTACACAAAAGGAAAGAGAACAAAGAGAGGAACCAGCTGCCTTCTGAGTTGCAGAATACCTGAAACAATCCCCAAGGAAAGGGAAAGGAATTCTCATTACAGTCGTTCAGGGCACAGCCTCACCTCTCCAGAATGTCACGAATACGTGATTAACTCTGTATACATACCTCTCAGTCAAAAAGACAAGGGTTTGCCTTGAAACCCTGGAGATCCCGACTTTTCATCCATCTCAGTATCTCCTCCTCATTTCTGCTGTCCAGGTTCTTCCAGCCTCTGCCCTGATCACTATGGGTTTTCCCTAGCTATTCTGAGCTTCTGTGGACATGCGGTTCTGGAAGGGCCCTGCAGCCTTGTTAGTCACACTGCTTCTCCCTTTTCTCTCAGGCAGCCAACTTCGGAGTGGGAGTACCACCAAAGCTCCTTGTACCTGCTCCAGTGCTTCTCAGATGCGAACCTTGTGGCCTCAGAACATTCCAGCAGCAGATGTATTTGTGTGTATGGCATTACTCTTCGGGAGGTTTTATATCATTTTATTACTTCCATAAATTAAGTTTCTGCCGCTGGATATGTACAAGTTCTCCAGCTTTCTGGTATCACTCTTTCTTTCCATATTAAACTACAAATGCCCCTACCGCCATTCCATTCATTCTGAATGCCTAGGAGATCACAGCAATATTCTTCTTGTCGGTAGACATTTAAGTTTCTGTCTGTGTGCTTGGGAGGCGTTCATGTCTTTGGATTTCTTCTTGTGAGTTCTCAATTATTAATCTTACATGACTCCCGTAATTACTCTTCCCTTTTATACCACTTTGTCCCATGTAGGCAACACCTTTCTTCTTTCAGTCTCTAAAATCATCACAAATTCAAGTTATTGTGTTTATCAAATTCTATCGAAAGTTGGAAGCAACCTAAGATCTTTATGACAAACACTTAGGAAAGGGTTGACTTAACCAAAACTATTTTTTTTTTAATTTTTCTATTGAGACTCTTTCTCTCCGAGGCAAGGTATTCTAAAAAGGCAGGCAGTTCATGGTCCAAATGCAGTCAGTCCATGGACACATTTTGTTTGGCCATGACAGAAATAATATAAAATTTTAAGATTTAATTTTTTAATGTTTATTTATTTTTGAGAGACAGAGAGACAGAGTATGAGCAGGGGAAGGGTAGAGAGAGAGGGAGATACAGAATCTGAAGCAGGCTCCAGGCTCTGAGCCATCAGCACAGAGCCCGATGCGGGGCTCAAACTCACAGACTGTGAGATCATGACCTGAGCCGAAGTTGGCCGCTTAACCAACTGAGCCACCCAGGCACCCCAGAAATAATATAAAATTTTAATTAGTTTCCAACATTTTAAAAGGAGGAGCTTTTTTTTTTTTGCTTTTTTTTTTTTTTTTTTTTTTTTTTTCCTTCAGATTTCTGACTTTCCTTGGGAGACTGGGAGACCCGAGGTTGCTGAAGCCCTAACGAAGCATGGTGATGACTGGCTGGAGCTGAGTGGCAGCCATGCCCATGAATTGCTCCTGTAGAACCATCACCCCTCACACATCCGCTCACCCAGCTCTGTACCAGTTTGTGCTCCAGGAAAGCTTATAAAGTTTGCCATCCAGTTTCCTTATCTCTTTTTCCAGTGGCCCAATCTCTCTGGCAAACAACTCTAGCATTCCCGTCTTCTGTCTTGAAGAACATAGAATTCTTTGTGAAGCAACCTCGGTCATCTAAACTAGCACCAGCCTCCCCATCCTTTTACAACCAAAAAGACCTATTGAGATCTTCAAGATGTTTTCCTCAATAGAATTTATCCATCTTGATATGGATTGTGCCATTCTTATAGAGGGCAGAAGTACCCGTGATCATTTGATGTAGGAATTTCTCCCAAATCATATGGCTAGTAAGTGGCAAAGCCAAGGTTCAAATTCAGTCCTCCTGATTCCCAGCCCAATACTTTCTTATGTACCCATTAATGCACCTTGATGCAGTCCATAACCTGGGAGAGCTTTACGTTGGGAGGCCAATCTAGAGAGGAAGTAGAGAAGGAAGGATGTTCATGGGCATTTAACAGCCTGTGAATCTTTTCCCTTCAGTAAGCAAATAGGCAATCTGTTGCCCTTCCTTTCTACACAGTTTTGGTTTTCTCTGGTGACTTTTTAAATCAGAACATTCAAGCGGCCAAAGAACCATCTAGAGACCATCTAGCCCAACAACCCAATTTTGTAAATGAGGAAATTGAGGTAACTCACTCTTCTGAGTTGCTTAAATATTCTTTTTAAGCAAAACATGATCATTTTGCCTGTATACACATTGCTGGACAAGATATGGTGGGTATTGTTTCATAAATCTTTAGAGAATTTCCATGATGGAGTTGAAGAATGAAGGAAAACACAGCAAAACAGCTTAGGTAACAATAACAATAAGGTGCACTAGAAACAATTTTATTGTTTAGTGAACTGTGGAGAAAGCACTTTTGCATCTCTTAAAGTGCTGTCAGGCATTAACTTATTAATCCTCAAAGTAGTGCAAAAATTTTACTCAAAAACATTTACTTTTCCTAAAGCAACTGAAAACCAAGAGAAAGAAAGAAATAGTATCACTCTGAGTATCTATATTTGAAAAATAGCTAAGGGGATTAGCAAAAGAGAGCACAGAGGGGTTTAATTCACATGGCAGTGGAACGAATGAGTGCAACAGAGGAAGAGGCCAAGGAACTAGTCTCGGCCTACACCCACGACCACGCGGAGTCATTCTGGGCCCTGAACTCCTGAAGAGAGCAGAGCAGCGCTTCTCACATTAGCTGCGATGGAGGAAAGTTGTCGAGTACCCCCATTGAGGGTTTCTATATTTAGCAAATAAAAATGAAGGACACTCAAATAAACTTTAATTTTAGATAAACCCTAGATAATTTTTAGTAGAAATCTGTCTCTAAAAATTCTTGGGCATAGAATAATATTAAAAAATTATTCACTGTAGTCAGCAATGGAAATTTAACTGGGCATCTTGAATTTTATGTGATGAACCCCTTCCTCCCCCAAGTCTATCATGGAACCCCCAGTTCATCGTGTAACAATACCTGAAGAAATGAAATAAAATGAAATGAAATGACTATGCATGGCCAGAAGTAGCTTCCGCCTGTGTGACTCCGCGCTGAGTAGGACAGCTGGTCTATATCCTCTTTATTGAGACGCACCCATATGCTTGGATATCAGAGCAAAGTCAAATTGCTATAAATATTTCTAAGCACTTACTCTCAATTTCTACACTTACATACCCTGGACCGGGAACAAACACTTTGCCTACTATCATTTGCGGAGCATGCTTTGAGTGGCCCTGGGAAGGAAAAAGGGAAGTTCCATCTGCTTCCAGCTTTACCTCTTGCCAGGTGAGCAATTCTGCTTAGGGCATGAGTCTTTCACTGTCTCTGATGGTCTCTAAAATGGTAGTAATTGTGCCTAATGCTGGCTTTGTGCCACACACAGACTCGAGTACCTCATGTACTTGAGATAATAGCAAAGGAAATAATAGCATGCCTCCACAATCTACAAAACACCAAAGAGAGAGAGAGAGAGAGAGAGAGAGATGAAAATTTAAATATTTGATTTTATCAAGAAGCAAAATTGTTGTAATTACAAGACAATTTAGAACTTGTTAGACTCTCTTACACCTACCATGCTATTTAGAAATGCTTTCACATTGAAAGCTACATGAGGATGGGGGACTGGTAAGTACCTTAATCTTGGAGGGTGTAGTGATCCTAAAGATTTTAAACAAGCCCTGATTATGGTTTTGTTTGCTTACTTTATGTGATTGCTGTAAGATTCAAAAAACTTATGTGAAATGTTAAATGACTCATCAGTGTCTATTTCCTGTAAGCAAAACGTTAGTGTACTTAAAATTTATCTTTTTAAAGAAAAGCTAACTGCCAATTTTTTGCCACTTGGCCTGGAAAATTTTGTCTGTGTGTGTTTACACAGAATACACATCCACATATGAAATTTCCAGAGCTGGAGAGACTGGATACATGCACATTTAGACAACTTTCTTAACCCTAGATCTCGCTTCCCTTGTGCCATTCAAACTCTCCTCCCTGGAAAGGACCTATTAAACATTTTTGTTTTTTAGTCCCAGGTATACTATTAGGTGAATTTGGTGGGAATATTTGGATTTGTTTGTGCTAGGGGTGCGCCAACATAGACTGATCTTATTTGTGTGGTCTAAAGATGGATAACGTAAGAGAGAAATCAACATTGTAACACAGGGGCAACAGAGTGAATCAAACAAGGCAAAGACTTCATGGAAGTAGCAAATTTAACCAGTTCTTAGAGACAGAACCTGAAGTGAGGGTCAGTTCAAGAGGTTCAGAACTTGTGGAAAGGTGTGTGTGAGCGGAAGCCCTGATCTGTGCCTCCCCACACACACAGTGGGAAAGCAAGTACCACATTTTCAGGGAGCGTATTCTGCTGGACAGTAGGCATGAATGATTGAAACTATACTGAGATAACTTCTTGAAACGAACAAGGTGCTTTTTCTTTTGCATTTCCTCATACAAAACCTTCCCTTTATTCACTAGAGGCATCCATTACTTTGGGGGGAGATTTGATATAATCGTAGTAGAAATGTAAAGAGAGTTGGTGCTCAGATTTTGAGTTCCAAGAGAGGTTCTTGATACCTGCTTCAGAGGCAATAATTATGCAAGCCAAAGCTTGATGCTTTATATTTTAAAGGGAAAGATAAGTTTTTGAGTCAAAAGGCAAAGCCTTAATGGAGCTGAGCACAAAATATATCCACCAACAAAAGACTGGAAAGAGAATAGAGGTGGCATCGGTTTCCTGTCACAAGAAAGACTGGGTTATTGAGAGTCTCTTTCCTGCTAAAAGCATAGAAAAACGTTATATAAATTTATAAAATTTTTAATATCTACCTGAACTTGATAAAGAGAAGGTGCACTTTCCGACATTCAGAAACAAACTTAAAATAAGGCAGGTATCAAAACCAAAATGTATCAGACAACTAAGAAGAGAATTTCATTCAGGCTATTGTGGTAGGAATAATGGTCATTTATGGGAAACATCTCAAAAAAAAAAAAAAAAGGAAGCAAAAGGAAAGACAAAGACATCCGAGGATTTATAAGCTCATAAACAAAGAGTTATCCCTTAGTCTCATGGTGGTCATGAGAAGGATGCAATCTGCTTTAATCTGAATCATTGCAGAAAGGTGGAGGTGGGCCTTATCTTGAAATATGCCAGAACCAGCTGCCAGTCTTTTGCGGTTAGCTGGTTAGGGTTAACCTTTCTCTCAGACCATAAAAGGATTGGGAAGATTTTTTAACTGTAATTATTTTCTGGAAGCGCAGAGCTGGGTAAATTTCAACTTTGTCAGCACTCCCTTTCCAAAGAACTCAGAAGTAATCAGAAGCCTTCTGATTGCATGAAGTAGGGTCTAACAAAGAGTCTGGCTGTTGGCATTGTGCCTGTGAATCAGTTGAATTAGCTGTTTAGAGCTGGTAGCAAAGGTCAGTTGTTTTAGGGTCCTGCTGATCAGGCATCTTAAAAGAGGGATGTCCAGGGGCGCCTGGCAGCTCAGTTGGTTAGGCATCTGACTTCAGCTCAGGTCATGATCTCGTGGTTCATGAGTTTGAGCCCTGCATCAGGCTCTATGCTGACAGCTCAGAGAATGGAGCCTGTTTCAGATTCTGTGTCTCCCTCTCTCTCTGTGCCTTCCCCACTCATGCTCTGTCTCTCTCTGTCTCAAAAATAAATAAACATTTTTAAAAATTTAAAAAAAAAGAGGGATGTCCACAATGGAAAGGAGAGATGTTATCATAAAAGGTTGTTTCAAAGTAAGAGCTAGGAGTTCAATGCTGAGGGTAACCGGCACAGTGGACTCCAAGAAGCCAGTGGAGAAAAGTCTTTCAGTTATCCAATACCACTCAGAGAGTCTTTTGACACTCTCAAGCTAAGAGTCCATGCTTTCAGTGACCATGTCCACCATGTTGGCCGCCTCTTATATAAGGGCATGCAAGCCCCAGGCATTTTCCTGGACTTCTTTTGTGGCACCCCCATGTTTAAACCAGCATTACTTACAATAGCCAAGACATGGAAAAAGCATGTACAGGAGTAGATGAATGAATAAAGTAAATAAATATTACTCAGCCATAAAAAATGAGGAAATCCTACCATTTGAGACAACATGGATGGACCTTGAAGGCATTATGATGAAGGAAATAAGCTAGACAAAGAAAGATGAACACTGTATGATGTATGATCTCACCTACATGTGGAAACTAAAGAAACAAAAACAACAACGAACCCACCAAACTCATAGAAGAAGAAATGAATTTGTGGTTCCTAGAGGTGGGGTTTACGGAGAGGGAAGATTGGAAGGAGGTGGTCCAAAGGTATAAAGTCGTAGTTACAAGAGAACTAAACAGAAGAGATGTAATGCACAACATGATGACTACAGCGAACACTGTTACATGATATACAAGAAGGTCGTTAAGAGAGTAGATACTAATAGTTCTCGTCACAAGAAGAAATTTTCCTTTTCTTTTTCTTGAATCAATATGAGATGATGGCTGTTAACTAAGCCTATTGTGGTACCCACTTCATGATATATTTAAATCAGACCTTCATGCTGTACACCTTAAATTTATACAGTGATTCATGTCAACTATTTCTCAACAAAACTAGAAAAAAAATGCTTTATCAAATGCTGGGGGGGGGAGGGGGGAAGTATCCCAGAAGAAAAGGAGTGAGAATGAGGCAAAGAAACTACTTGATGAGATAGTGAATGAGAAGTTTTGAAATTGATAAAAACATCAAATCATAGATTACGAAGCACTAAGAAACCCGATCGAGTTAAATATATTGTAGAGTAAACATATGAACATTAACGTAAAGCTGAAAACCAAAGGGAAACCCCTCAAAATAGAGGAAAAAGGAAGCATCACATTCAAAGGAGCTACAAAAGGACTAACATTTGACTTCTCAGCGGAAACATTGGAAGTTAGAAAGACATGGAACTTTGCAGACACCAGGCAAACACTACCTTAACCAAGGGATCCAAGTTAACATCAGCAGTGGCGGGTCTTGGTCCCCATGTCCCCCTCTTCCCCATCCCCTGGTAACCACCATTCTATTGTTTATCTCCATAATTCTGAATATTTTGGATGCCTCATAGAAGAGGAATAAGTATATTATATATTAGTGAATTGAAGATGACCCAAAGTCTCGGCTGTTCCTGTCATCAAGAGAGTATGTGTCCTTCTATAACTGACTTACTGCACTTATCATAACTGTCTTCCACTTTGTTACTATCCACTTTGTTACCATGGCAGCTTTATTCATAATAGCTGGAAACAAAAACTGGAAAGAAAGCAAAGGTCCACTTACAATAGAGTAAACAAATACATTGTGATAAGTTATTTCATGGAATTTTACACCCAGTGAAAACAAATGAACTACAGGTATATGCAACAACATGAATAACTCTTTTACTTGACTGAGTCAGAGAAGGCAGGCACAAAATTTATACTACATGATTCTGTTTATGAAAAGTTAAAACGAGATTAGTCTATAGAATTAAAAGTAAGCAAAATGTCCCTGTGGGTTCTGAGAACTTGGGCAGGAAAGTGGTAGGAGGCAGAAACTAAGGACAGGGTAAACTTATAGAATTCTTGGTTATTCCTCTTTCTTTTGAATGCCAATGAGTCATTGCTTCTTTCTCAAATGAAAGAAAATTCTTTAGCTCGATCACAGGCATACCTTAAGATGAAAATAAAATTAGCAAATAAGATTATGGAACAAGTAACTAGTCTTTAGGGAAATCGAGTTTCAATCATATAGGGCTTACCCTTCGACTCAGAGGTTAGAACTTCTTCATAAAAGTCTACTTTAACCACCTATCAAGAATAATAAAAGAAAACTGGGTTCAAGGAAAACACTGTGGATGTTCTGTTGTAGTTCTCTAGTAGCTGAGTATTACAAACAAGGCATATGTGGGTAAGAAGCTCTAATTAAGGATGTGGGGGTGGGGCAGGAATTAAAGATGTTTATTGTAATCCTGAGAAAAGAAGTCACATTATCTCAAATCCTTCTCCAAAACCATCCACACCAGCACACACAACACAGGCAAGGCGGGGAAGTCCCTTCATGAATCCCCACAGGCATCTCCACCACGGCCTTCATGCTATTAGTCGAGACTTAATAATGAGGGGAGAGAATCTTGTTTCTGGTATTAAACAGATGGCATTAAGAAAATACTCCAGGACGCTGTAGAGTGTCAACTACTAGGAGCTGGGATTGCTAAATAAAAGTGCTAGGAAACTGAATGCACTCTTTGGCCATGCTCTGGAGATTAGATGCACAATCCAAGTGGTCTATGCAGAGCAGCCGGGCTAGGACAGAACACAAAACCTGGCCTGGGCACCAAAATCTAACAACTGATGGCCTAGACTTGGTTTGAGATTGTATTTGTGTCAGTATACCAGGAACCAACAACTAGTCGAGTGCTGAATAAAGATCAAATGTGGATTCAAGCGAGTGGACGTGGCTTTCCATTGCTGCTCTAGTTTTCATGCGAGTTCAGTGATCAATGCAGCCAATGCAGAACACGAAATCTGCCCTATGAGATTTGCTCAGAGACTTGGCTCTCTCCCTTTGGGATGAGAGAGACTCACCTTGGCACCCGAGCCTGCCCAACAAGGCATGAGGACACTTTTCGTCTGCCTAGGGTGAGGAAAGGCAGCACCAGCACTAAGTAT
Source organism: Paguma larvata (assembly GCA_030068075.1). Classification (NCBI taxonomy): domain Eukaryota; kingdom Metazoa; phylum Chordata; class Mammalia; order Carnivora; family Viverridae; genus Paguma; species Paguma larvata. The sequence continues at coordinate 80,373,688 of CM057824.1, read as the reverse complement.
ACGCACTAACACATTGGGAAATTCTTGCCCTGCTGCATACCTGCTATTGCATCACTGGGGTTACTGACAGCAAGACCGGCCATAGTCTCCCAGATGCAACAGAAGAGTGATTTCTTTGGAAATCCGGTGAGTCCAAAGGGCAACAGCAAGAGCCTATCAGCCTATGCATATGGTATTCTTTCTATAACAAACTGCCTGTAGGAGGAAGTATACTCCCTAAAGGAGTGAGGAGGTGACATGTGGTAGGATTGCTTCTTTTACCTTTAAGGAACCCATTAGGAGGAAAATTCAAAACATATAACAAGAAAAAGTTACAAATATTTAGAATAGGACCAAAGCCATAACTTTCAGGTAGAAATTATAAGAAGCTGTAATCTTTATTAGAGATTCTCCTAAGAATATTAAACAGATGGGCAGAAAGACAGACACTAATAGTCGCCGTAAAATAGTTACTGGAAAGAAAGTTTACAGACAATGACTGAATGGGTCGTGTCATCATAGAAGGTACAATGAGAACAAGACTACTGACATTTGGGACTGGATAATTCTCTGTTGTAGCGTGCCTTCCTGTACATTAGAGGATGCTTGGCTACGGTCTTTATGCATGAGATGCCAGGCGTAACATTCCTTCACCGTGAACATCAAAATGGTCTCCAAATGTTGCCTGAGAACATTCAGATGAAGAGCTCATGGAAGCCGCCCATCTACTGAGCACATGGATGGAGTTGACGAAATGGAGGCATGAAAGAGGAAGAAAGGAGAGACTGTAGCAAATCCCAGAGATAGAAAAACCCAGGCAAAATCACTCCCAGTTGGAAACCCCTGAACTAGAGGAAAGATCCAAGAGAATCAAGGAAGAAGCCAAGAAACATGATTAAATCTTGAAAGAATATCCAAAGGAGAATGCAAAATAAACATTCCTGACAATGGGGCACTTAACCTCCAACAAACCACAGCTCCACCTAGAAGAATAAGAATTAAAGTCCCCTTTAGCTCTAACTAGGTTAAGGAGTAGTATTGCCAATAAAAGATCAGCAGAGCTAAAACTGTATTTTTAATAGTTAAATAATAATACAAATTGAAGAAAGAGCAAATCAGAAGGCGGCAATAAAGCCTCATTAAAGCTAATTATGCTAAGAGTTTCCTTTCTTGAAGTGACCTTTTCAATGACAGGCCAATTTGGGTTAGCTAATTATCACATTTACTATGGAATTTTCAAATGAAGGAAACTGACTTTACAGGTTTTGTGGTTTACATAAAGAAAAGCATCTAACACACCAAAGGTAACTTGCCAAGCTCTTATCCTTCTGTGCTATTATCTGTGAGTGCTTCTGATGGAATTTGTTCCCACTGGAAGTTATATCATCAATTCAACACAGTTTAACCAGCTGATTGCAGGCCTGGGCTAGGGGTGGAGATAAAGAGATTTCTCAAGACAGTCTCCTTGCCCTCGGTGAACTTATTAGCTAGTGATAGAGGTAGAAATACTCTGAAATAAATCATATTGATTTCTTTCCCAAGGAAATTAATAAGTTACAAGCAAGGAATAAAACTGAAGCCCAAGGAAGGAGGCATTTAATTTCGACAGACTAAAGTTGGGGGAAGGAACACAGGGAGGGAGAAGGTTGGCTGCTATTTTCTGTGGATTTGGAACTGAGCCTGAGAAGTGGTAGGAGTTCAACGGGTACTGATAGAAGACGGGCATGAAGTGACAGTAAAGGTGGAAGGAACAGAAGTGGTGAAAGCCGAGAGGTCAGGAGGCGTAGGCTCTATTTGTGGAGTGCTGGGTTAATCTATTATGACTTGGGTGTGGGATGTGTGGTAACATGGGTGATGTTGCTAGGAAACCAGATTGGGGTCAGCTGTAGAGAGCTCTGAATGCCAGAATAGGGCGTGTATATGATGATGATTTAAAACTTCTGCCTTATTGCATTGGCTATTTTGGTTTTGAATTACAGACTCCTCTTGCTGCTATGTCTCTAGACATATTGATTGTAAATGAAGACTGCATTATTGCTAAATTAATGTTAATAATCTTTCAAAAGCATAAATACATCTGAGATGATTGACTGCTACCAGTTCCAGAATTTATATCGGAACAAAATGACTTTTCAATCTCGGTCTTGATGTTGAATTTGTATAGCAAACACACTTCTTTTCCTAGAATTTTAAATCCATTTGGAACAGCTTTGATAAAGATGGCTGAGATTAAAGAGTGATTAAAGTTTTCCAAAAATATGATCTGGATATTACCATTGTACTTGACTAATTAAGCAACTGCTAGGTTAAGGTTAAAGAAAATATGTCTTTGTTAGGCTCTAAATCCAGGGGTGAAGCAATATATAGGGTAGCAAAACCCAAAACATTTATTTTATATGCACAGAGAACAGTAGAAAAGAGCTCTTTGAATGTTTTTGGTGACTTTCTGGAAATGTCCACTGGATAATAGTAACAGAAAAAGCAAACATTTTATGTTATTGGATATCATGCACCCTTTAAATAAGTAAACATCCTTATGTTAGCTATTAAACATTTTACCTTCTTCAGCAAATTTTGTCCTGTGCGTTAAGAATCAAGGTTATAACATAATGTCAAATTTATGTTGAAAAGAAACTCACAGTTTTATCAGAACTTTTCCACTGAAGAGTTCACCTCTGAAAGCCCTTTTGTCAAGAGAGTTCGACCTATTCCAAAATAGCCTGAATAATCACTCCTCTAAGAAAACAAAAATGCCTTTGTGAAAGGTGCCATAAAAATATAGTTATGTAGATTTCATTATCATTGCCCTTGCTCTATTAATAGCTTACTTCTGAGACACTTCATGTATATACAAAATTTAGAATAGAGGTTAAAGTCTACTTGAATTATTGAAGAGGAAACATCATGTCATCAAAGTCACAGTGTTTAAGTGTCTTGACCAAGTCACTTAGTGATTGTTATTTAAGTGATGAAAACTTTCCTGTATTTGTGGATTTTAATCCAGATTTTTCTGTGCCTTCTGCTGAAACATGATTGAGTTAGTATCCTTTGTTGAGTGATATTGTGTGTCCCATATACAACAGTCTTTTCATCTGATTGTGGAAATGTATCTTTTTTTTAAGGTCTTTTTATTTCTTTTGAGAGAGAGGGAGTGCAAACAGGGGAGGGGCAGAGAGAGAGGGAAAGAGAGAATCCCAAGCAGGCTCTGCACCATTGGTCTCACTCACAGAAGCCAGTGACATTTTGTTGAGGTTTACTTGATGTTTAAATAGGTGAGAACTAGACTGAAAAATAAGTGAGGTAAATCCCAGTTTGTCTTCACTATACAGGAAAATTCTCCTGAGGCCTGCCTATCTTTGCTCAGAAAATAGTTTTACCATTATTACTAAGATACTTCTTTCTTTTTTAATATTTATTTTATTTTTTTAAGTGTATTTATTTTGAGAGAGACAGCATGAGTCGGGAAGGGCCAGAGAGAGAGGGAGACAGAGAATCTCAGGCAGGAAAGCCGGGCTCGAACTCCCGAAACCATGAGATCATGACCGGAACCTAAACCAAGAGCTGGTCGGCCAACTGATTAACCCGCTGAGCCACGTAGGCGCCCCTGTGAAGCCATTTCTTAGTCACGATTCCTGCTCCCTGATCTGCTCTTATTTACCACAGTGTAGATAATTGATTACTAATCCGTGAGATAGAAAATGTCCACCTCCAAGAGAAACACTCTGGAAGTCTAGTTGGATTCTGGCTTGAATTCTGGCTCTGCTGTTTACTAACTCTGTGTTCTAAGGAAAGTTCTTTAACTTCCCTGAGCTTTTGTTTTCTGGTTTATGCGATGATGATAATCAGAGTACCTATCCCACAGTGTTTGTCAGGTTTAGAGGGAAGGTACACATGGATCTGGTCCATGGTTGGGGCTCAGGTAATAGCAGCTGTTGCTGTTGTTCGTATGCGGCTGGAATTGAGCTGTTAACAAGTCAGCAGTGACAGACCTGAAACTGGTGTTCTCGTGCAAATGACAGCTGAGCTCGAGAGAGGAACAATGGAGTGGGGAGCTCTCAGAAGCCACCTCTCTACAGATGGATGGAGTTGTCTAAGTGGAGGCAGAGAAGAGGCAGAAAGGAGAGGCTGAGGCAGGAGCCCTGAGGTGACGGGGGTGGAAATATCAGAGTGGGGGGCGGGGAATCACATCGACACCAAGAAATGGAGTTGAATATGGTATGGGGCATGGTAAGAGAGTAAAAAGAAAATTCTCTCTTAGCAGAATCAGAAACTAGAGCATCTAGCAAAGCAGGGAAGTCAGCAGTGACACTGATCCCTCACATGAGGACTTCACAGGTTCATAGCACATTCACAGCTGTGAACTCAGGGTGAGGCAGACCCATCACCAAGCCCGCATAATGCCCACGGTCTCACTGGTTAGAAAGCGAAAATCCCGGAAACCCCACTGACCTATAAATTTGTAAGCTTCATGTTTTAGAAATCACCTCACTATATTTCTAACCATATATTAGAAAAGGAAAGCATATAGTTGCCCAGATTTCCAACCTGTGGGAAACAGACCCACAATAAATAGCTCTCACGTGTTCTCCTAGAGAGCCCAGAAGTAATAAGCTCCCGTCGTAGGCACTGTTGCACCGTCAGCACGGTCACTTATCAATGCCTGAGCAATCGTAAACCCTGATGCTGGCTGGCTAGCTGCTGGACTTGGGCCACCAGGCAGTGCCAGAGAGGTTAATATAGTGTGCTGGGATGTACTTCCCCCAAGGCTACAAATGCTGACTCTTTGGTGGTTGCTAAGGGGGAGAAATAGCCTCTTCGCTGCCAAACAGGCTTCGTCTGGGAAAATTGAGCTCTTGGTCATCTAGGCATTTTAATGGACTCTATGAATCACCAATCAGCCAAGAAAGAATGTGAAAGAACCCAGGGTCGCAAGCCTGATGATTGGCTCTTTCAACAAAGACAAATGGAGAGTCAGTCACTCTCAATGAAGCAGGCCACAAAAGAGATCCTTCCTGCTAACTCTGGCCTCTCTTGTTTCTGTCCCCGGAGGACCATGGACATAAAAGCTGCCATAAACCACAATTCCTTGCAGACAGCAGAAGAGAGTACAGGAAACAAGGATGGATTGAATCAGTCAGCGTCCTTCAAAAACTCTCAGCCTGGGCTCCCAGCAGATAAGAGATTGAGATGACTGGGGTCCTCATTTTTTCAGAAATGACATCAAAATGATTGAGATGTGACACACATCAGAAATAAGGGATCTGACCCTTGGGAGGAAATTCAAGTCTATTACTCCAATCCCCAAGCCATTTTATAAATGAAAAATATAAGGCTGAGAGAGGTGGAGGAAAGTGTCGAAGGTCAGACTTTACTGAAGGCAGGACTGGAACTAGAACCTATGACTGTGTGCTCGCAGTCTGACGCTGAATAGACCCTGTAGCCGTGTGAGGTTGTGCCGGACACAAGGTAGAAAGCATAACCACTTACGAGTACCATGTGAGCAGTCAGAACAAAGAGCCTTCGCATACTCAACTTAGAACAGGGGGCTTGTATAACAAAATGACTTGCAACCAAACTGTAAGATTCTGAGAAGCCCCAGGGATGAAACGCTGTCATTTGGTTGCTTAACTGAAACTCAGCTGGAAAGTTAGAGAAGATCCAATTCCGATCCAGTACATATTGAGAGGACCTTTGCTAACATCCAAGATGAAATAATAGAAACCAGTTTATTCTCTCTCCTAGAAAAGAAAAAGAAAGGGGAGCCTGGGTGGCTCAGTTAGTTAAGCATCTGACTCTTGGTTTTGGCTCAGGTCATGATCTCATGGTTTATGGATTCGAGTCACGTGTGGGGCTCTGCACTGACAGTGGGGAGCCTGCTTGGGATTCTCTTGCTCCCTCTCTCTCTGCCCCTACCCCCTCTTAAAATAAATAAATAAATAAACAAATAAATAAACAATTTTAAAAGTTTTTTTAAAAAAGGAAAGAAGGGGCGCCTGGGTGGCTCAGTCGGTTCAGCGTCCGACTTCAGCTCAGGTCATGATCTCACAGTCTGTGAGTTCGAGCCCCGTGTCAGGCTCTGTGCTGACAGCTCAGAGCCTGGAGCCTGCTTCCAATTCTGCGTCTCCCTCTCTCTCTGCCCCTCCCCCACTCATGCTCTGTCTCTCTCTGTCTCAAAAATAAATAAACATTAAAAAAATTTTTTTTAAAAAGGAAAGAAAAGGACAAAATACGTACATAAAGCAAAGCAATGGTTTTCAAGTAATTAGACGTCGGGCAACAGAGGACAGTGATTCCTGAGAATGGGAAAACAAATTAGATGACCCCTGTGATGGCCCCCATCTGACAACCCAGAGAGAGTTTCCAGACTGCAGCACAGGTGGGTGAGCGCAGGTAGAGTCCCATGAACTTTCTGGGCTGGGATTCCAGGGAGGCTAAGGTGGTTAGGGTGCATAAAGCAGATACTAGAGAACAGAGAACTACAGAGAAAGAACTTAGAGGTTTCCAGAGAGTGTCCCAAGAGTCTTCAGGTGAGTAAAAGTGTGATGTATTTCCAGGACTGCTCCCCCTGTTTGAAAATAATACTATCCATTTTTTAACACAAATTTCACATTTTTAACACAATTACCTACTGACCTTCGTTGCAGTCTCCCAAACCCTCAAAACCTTTGTCGCCAGGACTTTTGGATTCAACACTGTCATTGAAGCCATGAGTAACTTTGAATAAGAGCCCTATTTCTACTTACTTCAGTCATGGGAAGTCACTTAACTGCCGCCTTAGTTCCCTTTCTGGTAAATGAGGACGACGGAGTTTTGGAGTTTTTGTAGGATTTCAATGAGATAACCCACCTAGCACAATGGCAAGTACATGATCGATGTTCAACAGATGGCAGTGGTGTGGAGTTTCCAAGAGCAGATTCTGGAGTCAGGAGACTTGATTTTGGAAAGAACTCACAGTTATAACATATAATCCACGTTTGGGTAAGATACCTAACCTCCTAAGCCCCCATTTCTCAATTATAGAATAAAAATGATAATATAGTCACTACCTCATATGATCGATTTGAGATTTGAATGAGAGAATACAAAGTGCCTCCTGAGGTACCTGGCACATGGTAGATGCTCATTGCGAGCTGTAACATCATTCTCTTTCGCACCCTCGTCCTTCCTCCACCCAATCCCCTGCCATTCCCACCACTCATAAATCATTTGTTCTATCAACTTCTCTGGCCTTAGATGACCCTATCACTCCAGTAATCCTTCGCTCCATTCCCTAGCACCTCCCACACAGTTCCAGCTGGCTCCAAATCATTTCCTGAATGCATCTGTTTTCTAGAATTTGCCATTGTAAATTTCACCTCTTTAATCACAACCTCATTTCTTCCTCCCCTCTCACTTCCCAATCCCAGTGGACATTCAATGGAAATTCAAAGGGCATAAAACGGCCACCAGCCTCATTGGATTTTACCTTTTCCGACCGGTGGGTTCCTATTGATGGCTCAGCCTTAGGATAAGGTCGACAGCCTGACCAAGCGCATTTGATCAGCCCTGGCTTAATCCAGATATTATACCCTTCAGTGGGTTTGGAATCCTCATAGGCCACACAAAGTTGAGCTGATAGATAGGGAAAGCATCATTCACCTCTACAGATTTTACTCTTTGGCTCTGTTAACCCTCTCCTGACAGGAGGAAGAACCCGAGATACTGAATTTAATGAGATCATTTGATGGCATAGCATTCAGAGCAGGATGTTGCCGCTTTCGTCCCTAGCTCCCCATTAAAACCTATGCAGTGTCTGTGTCTCCATCCCAAGAATTTCTGACTTAATTGAGTTGGGAGGTCTAACCATGGTGGTTTTGAAAATGTTGCCATGATGATTTTAATATGCAGCCAGAGCTGAAACCCACTGCAACAGAGGGAAAGAAGAGATTATTAGAACAGTTTCTTTTATCTAATCCCAAGAACTCAATTATAGGAAACTTAACTCTTCTGTGGTGTGCTAGAGCTGGCTTGCACCAGCTCATAAAAACTGTTGAAATTTCAGAAATTTTGCTAGCCAATTAGTGCCACATTAGTAGACCGAGAGTGGTCACATAGGAGTATTTACACACTGGCAAATACTACAAATCAGGGTGTCCCTCCCCAGCTGACCATGAACTGTTACCAGCACACTACTGCTCTAGCCTTGCGTTCCTTTCCCTTCCACCTTGCTTGTCCTTGAATCAAATTCTGTGTAACTAAAAGCACTCTCCTTTTAATGTCGTCTCAGATCAAAGTTTTTTTCCTGTTGTTCACTATGAAATGTCTCTGCTTCCTCTTCTTTTAAAAAGAAATAGAAAAGACTAGTACTATTGCTGCCATAATAGTCAATGAACACTTTCACAAGTAGGAACCTATTTATGAGTTGAAGAGAAGACTCCACTCTCTATGCAAGTCTATTTACTCTCATTTGTTCATTGGTCTGATAATTTCTAGATCTATGGATCTCTTGGATTTATTGGTCTAATTTCCATGGTGCTCCAAACCTGCCAGCAATCCTTCCAGTTCTACAACACAGGAGTTATCGTTTTCCGTGTATTTTGTCCCAAGCAGTGTAGAAGAAAATAAAACTTATTCTAGGTATACATGACAACACAGAATATCAGAGAAGAAAATGACCTTCTAGCCCCACCCCTTCTTTTTGAAAATGGCCGATCAGACCCAGAGAATTAGGTGACTTACCTATGGTCATACCTTGTATCTAAGCTAGTTCACTTTTTTCTATGCCCTTGTACTTCAAACTGGTCTGCCCACTAGCAGCACTCACATTACTTGGCAGATATAGAATCTCAGGCCTTTCTTCAGACCTGCTGAATAAGAATCCATATCTCGACAATATTCCAAAGTTATTTGCATGTGCATTACAGTTTAAGAAGTACTAACTCACCCAACAATTCTACTTCTGGGTAGATATTTGCATACTCGTGTTCATCGCAGCTTTATTCACAAGAGCCAGAAAGTGGGAACAAGCATCCACTAATGGAGGAATGGATAAAGAAAACGTGGTATACACATTAAAATGGAACATTATTCAGTCTTAAAAAGGATGGATGGAATAGGGATGAAACCTGAGGACATTAAAACAAGCCATCGCAAAAGGACAGATACTGTATGACCTACAGTCAAATCATAGAGACAAAAAGTAGAATGGTGGCTTCCAGAGGCCAGAGGGAAGAGGGAATAAAGAGCTGTGGTTTATAAAATTTCAGTTTAAATGAAAAGAGTTCTGGAAATTGGTAACACAATGATGTGAATGTACTTAACTTACTGAACTATAAATTTAAAATGGCTAAGACGATAAATTTCATGTTATGTATATTTCGTCATATTAGAAAAGCTTCGCTCAAGAAGAAGAAGGAGGAGGAGGAAAAGGAAGAGGGAGGAGGTGGTGGGAGAGGGAAGAGAAGGGGGAAGAGAGGGAGGAGGGGGAGGAGGAGGAGCACTAATCCATACCGATTCGATTCTGGTTTTCTGGAAGGTCTGATTCAACAAATGAAGCAGATATCAAGTGGAGATAAAAACAAGTAAGAAGACTATCAAAATGAGTTGAATAAAAACATTTTTCATTTATTTAAATTTTATTTTGATTAGGCCTTCTGCTCATTCAGAATCCTCACGGCAACATTCAGGTAGGTATTATTTAAGCCTGCCTAGTCGCCCTTAACATAGTGTGATCAATTCATTCTGGTTACTCTCACTTTTAGTATGAAAAGTCCCATGTCCCCGTAAACCCCTCAGTCCTTAGCAAATGGGACAGCTGGCCACCCTATTTATTAGTGAAACTTAGAGGGGTTATGCAGCAGCTAAGAAGAGCCAAGATTCACACTCAGATTGGACTGAAAAAAAGAACCAAAGAACTACAATTAAATGAGTAAGAAAAAAGAGAAGAGGAACCATAAACCCTCTCTGCTGATGTCAGTGTATCATAATAAGATAACAGTACTATAAAATCTCTTCCTACAGTCTGGGTTTAGATTTAAAAGAAATTTAATCTGCCACATCAAATATTCTTAGTTAACTGGCTTCTCTGCCCCTATTAAATATGTCATTATGACCATTAATATTCTGGAAAGTTTGCAGGCTGGTGTTCTTCAAGGCAAAGACAAATCTCTGACTTGTGTGCTGTGCTTAGAATGACTTGGAGCACAGGGTAGAAAGAACGGGCAATGACCCAAGACACGGAGTATCATCAGGGCTGTACTCACTATTTGCTCAAAGCCTTCCTAATTAGAGACTTTGGAGGTGACAGTCTGAGCTTTTCAAATCACTGTAAAAAAAACAAGTCGCTGCAACCTTGAGCAACATTCAAAATATAGGCTGCTAAGCGGATGGGCAGATGTTTGTATTGCAGTCAAAGAATGACCCTATTTGATTTTTCCTACATGTCACCGGAGAGGTAGCGGAGATGAGCAGGGGGGAACAATAAAGCCAGAGGAGTGGGTTTGCTTGAGATCCTAAAAATCTATTCTAGGTGAGAAATTTCAGACTGATTCCCATATCTGCCTTCCTTCTATCTTCCTCAGTCCTAAGTGCTAAAAAGAGAGGAATTACTAGGAAGTAAAAGGCTGAAAGAACCATGGGAGGAGGGGGGACTGTTCCGCTTCCAGGAAAAGAGAGTAAGAATGAGAACACTGGGCAGACACCACCTCGGGAAAGACCGCCTGAGCCTCCAAGGATACTTCAGAATAGCACAGGAAGTGGATTCCGTCTATTTCACTGTAGATCAGGGAATGACTATGATGCTACTGTAAGGTCTGAGGAAACTTTGCTGCTGCGCCATGATGCTTTGTTTTTCATTCTGTTCACTCCTCAGAGTTAGTAATATAGTGTTTAAGTTACGGGTAGAGGGAGTAAAGCTGGTAAGGCCACGTACTGTTCCACCACTGCCTCTGGGGGTGGGCAGGCCCCGAAGGTTGACAGAGAAATCTCCAGGTATTATCTGTGGAAAGAAGAGAACAGAATGCTAGCTCCCTTGAGCATGCAGAAAGAGAAAATGCAGGGAGTAGAAAGAGCTGGCTTTGAATGAATCCAAGAAACCTATCCCAAGGCCTTTCCGTTGCAGGTCTGCTGAAACGGTCCCTTGTTCCTTCAGGAACAAACCCTGAAGAAACGGGTTAGTGACAGACTAGAGCTCCACTCAGCCTTTTCCTTCCACGACACACTTCACAAATGATGTTCACATGCCCGGCCAACTCCCATGACCACCCGCAAGGCTCCTCTAAATTGCCTGTGTGATTTCTGGAAATTCAGCGTTGCAAGACGGGATGCAAGTGGGTGAGAGGGATGTTACGTGGATGTATGTTGATTTCCCTCAAATGTATTACGTGATGACCAAAAAAGGCAGCTTGGCTGCAAACTTTAAGTTTTTGTTTTGTTTTTAAAATTTTTTTAACGTTTATTTATTTTTGAAAGAGAGAGGGAGAGCTAGAACATGAGCAGGGGAGGGGCAGAGAGAGAAGGGGAGACACAGAACCTGAAGCAGGCTCCAGGCTCTGAGCTGTCAGCACAGAGCCTGGTGTGGGGCTCAAACCCACGAACCACGAAATCATGACCTGAGCTGAAGTCAGATGCTCAACCAACTGAGCCCCCCAGGTGCCCCTGGGTTTTTATCAAGTCAAGAATGACTTCTCTCACACACAGATTTGGACACGTATGTTCACAGCGTGATTCTTCAGAGCCAACAAGTGGAAACAACCCAAGTGTCCCTTGACTGATGGGTGGATGAACAACACGTGGTACTAGATCCATGAAAACTATTCAGGGTTAAAAAGGAACGGAGCAGAACAAATGGCTGAACCTCAAACACATTATGCTAAGTGAAAGAAGCCAAACACAAAAGAACATATAATATATGATTTCGCTTACATAGCATGTCAAGAAAAAGCATATGGAGAGAGACAGAAAGCAGGTCAGTGGTTGGCCTCGGACTGCGCCTGGGAATGGGGAACAACTGGGAATGGACATGAGGTTTCTCTTTCGGCTGCTGGAAATGTTTTAAAATTCGATTCTGGTGACGGTTATACAGCTCTGTAAGTATATTAAAGTGTACATTTTAAAATGGGATAATTTTATGAGGTCTAAATTACATCTTGATAACTCGCTTTTAGAAAAATATTCCTTGGAAAAAAGAAACTAGCTCGTGACATTACTCATAACCGATGGAGACTGGCCTTGCGTGTGTCTGCCAAAATCTCTTACCTCCAAAGCTGTTCTCTGGCATCTCGTGGCTCTTAGCTCAGGATTTTAAAAATGTACCTTGTGCCTCCGCCTTTGTTGAGAGAAGTGTGGCAGCATCCCCTGTGACGCATTTCCACGTTTCTGTAAATAAAACCAACCCGTTACACGTGCAGGATCACTTGACACTAAACGATTTATTCTAGAAGCAGAGAAATCAGGGCGTGTTTGTTTTGCCTGGGTTACTTTCAAGGACAAAATACAGGAAACAAAATATGAACTGTGCCGTCATAATTTATCTGTTGTGTCTCCTTAGGGCATTTTCCCCATCAGAGAAAGAAAAAAAAAAGGATAATGATAAAGTTTTCTGGGCATTAAAGACTGCTCATATTAAAGGATATTTCATATGTGTGAAATGAGAACACAAAGGTAGTGTTTCTATTGACGCGCGATATAAATGATACTGTGTTGCCAATGGCTTGAAAACTCACATTTTTAATAAATTCCTATTGCCATGTGTAGCTCTGAAAAAACAGAGACAGATTACAGGTTTATAATAACTTTCGTGGTGACGCAATGCTACACCAAGTTTACTTGGGTCACATCTCTGATTACAATTTAAAAAAAAAACCTAAAATCTGCAAGTTGGAAGGGAACTAAATATTATCTAGCTAATTCTCCCAGCTGAGGGAACAAAGGACTATGATAATCAGCTTGCTCCAAATCTCACAGAATACGGAAGGCAATTCAGGACACAGAGGCCGGGGCTCCTGACTCACGGTCACGTGCTCTTCGCACAATTTCTCTCGTGCCCAGAGCGTGCGCGCGGAGGTCACACTCTGGATAAACACGAATAGGAAAGGGGCTTCCACTCTGAGGACACCTCGTATTCAGTTAGAAAGAATTAGGGTAGAAGCGGCCAACTGTCCTTCCATGGACTAAACGCAGCCCCGCTGGCACATTTTCTTGACCAACATGGATGTTTTAAAAGATTTGAAATGAGGGAGATTTTATATAGAAACTCAGATTTCCCACTTTCTTTTTTTTTTTTTTTTAAACTGGAACTTTGGCAAGGCCGGGCCAGCATTCTTCTATGACAGCGGTCACCGAAGGTGAGCGGTGGCTGTCCCATCTAGAAGGGCCTTTCCTTCTTTTAGTGTGTACTTTTTTCTGGCACCTGATCGGCCTCTTTCATTTTAATTACCCAGACCGTTGTAGGCATTTGAGTTGGTGCACTGAGCAAGGGGGCCGGGCAGTGCTGACTCCGTAGATTGTCTGTATCAAGGAGGGACTTGTGAGACAGAGGTGTAAAGCCTGGAGGTTGGCTCAGTTCTTAGCCTTTCTGGTTGGATGTGACTTAAGCAAAGGCAAACCTGCTGGGACTACGTATCAGTAACAGGGTTATTAGGGACACGCTTAGGAGCTGGTGGTTTTCTGTTTTGTTTGGTGTTTGTTTTTGTCTTTTCAAAGAGAGGGCAAGGGATATTCTAGGACAGATTTGCTCTCCACGTTTGTAAGGCCTGAAGTAAGAATGCAAATAAAGGCCCACGTACCCTAGGCCTAAATTTTTAGAAGTTCCCAATTTAGCTGACACACTATTCAACAAAATAGGAATCTATATTCCGTTGACAAATATATCCACATTACATGAGGTCTATTTATTTTTTTTTAAGTTTATTTATTAGAGAGAGAAAGAGAGAGAGCACATAAGTTGGAAAGGGCAGAGAGAGAGAGGGAGACTCAGAATCCAAAGCTGTCAGCACAAAGCCTAATGAGGGGCTCAAACGCATGAACCGTAAGATCACAACCTGAGCCAAAGTCAGATGCTTAACCGACTGGGCCACCCAGGCGCCCCACAGGAAGTCTAGTTTTAAACTTAAAATTCTCAGATCCTCTGGAGTTCTAGGCCAGAACAAGACAGCATGTGGAGAGCTGGCTGCAAGACCCTATCCAGGTACAGCTCACCCTATCTCTTCCCATGCGGTGTGGACCCTTTACCACAAGCAGCTTCGTGAACATTTATGGGGACATCAGCCATCGCACCACGCTCTGCCCTCACCCCTCCCCTCAGACAACATCCTCCAGCCCCTCCCTGGGCCTAGGGAATCTCACACAGGTTGGTGGCAAGGATAAGTGAACTACAGCCCGTGGGTCAAATCCAGCCCACAACTTGTTTTTGTACGGATTTTAAGCTAAAGACAATCTCATATTTTTAAAAGGTCATAAAAAATTACCAAGAAAGAGTATGCGTTAGAGACTCTAAGTGGCCCGCAAAGCCCAAATTATTTACTATCTTGCCCTTTACAAAAATAGCTTTGCCTACCCCTACTCCAGGGCTCAAGGCAGGATTCCTTCTCTCTGATCAAGGGCGATATTACCCAGATCCTTCTAAAACTACCACGGAGACCATTCAAAGTCTACTCCCCTCCTCCAAACTCTCTCAGTGGCCCTGGAACAAATCCCCTATCCTACCTTTTGTGGTTTCCTCCTAATCAAAGAGGATTTGAATGGGGCTAGGGCAGAGGCCATATACTGAACACCTGCTCTGAGTCAGGCACTGTGCTAAGGCTTCTTCCTTATTCTACCCGCTCAGGCCAACTCCTGTCAAGGGCAGAAACCCAAGTCAGGCAAACAAGGCTGGGGAGTCTGGAGACACGAAGGAGTCTAGCACTCTTATGTTTGCTGAAATTACCATCGACGGCACCATTTTACTTTAATCTGACGATGACAAGGATGGAAAGAAGAATCATCTTCAAAAAGTACGGTTTTAGTTAAGTGTAAAAATGACTCTTTTCTTCTTTCCCCCAGCGGAGGGATTCAAGAGCTGAGCTAAGGCTCAGAAGTCAGGAGTTTGGTAGCCTAGAGACGTCGGTGATTAAATTCCACCTCTGTTTCTCCTCTGTGTCTCTCTAAGGACAGAGACAGATGGTGTGTCAGGAGAAAGAAGATCACGGGGAGATGAATCTCCCTGACACTGGCTCAGAGGCAGCTTTCTATGAGGCCAGTGGCCTAGAATGGAATCAAATACTTAGATTAAAAGAAAAAGCATCAGGGAGTTCCACCCCATGAAGCCAGGCACCTTACCTCAGGAGCCGCCTGAGGTACTGTGGACTGTTTCCTCACACCACACGAAGCAGCACTTTCCCAGAGGAAAACAGGCTCTTCCCCCAGAAAGGTGTCAGTTCACATCCCTGAATGGAGTTAAGAACAAAGAAACCTTAGAGAAGTCAATCATGACCTTTGAAGTTTATCTGATTTTCTTATTCACAGCAACACAGATGGCTTTTGTGTTTTTATAAGCAAAGGCAAAAGCCCCACTGTAATTGAATAAATTGAAGGAGTTGGAGGTTGATTTTTATGGGCTTTTTTCAGTAGGAAATAGCTTTATCTATTGCTAACATAGAAAACTTGGCTGTAATCTAGTAGAGAATTACGTGAAAAATTCCAAAAGCAGAAAAGCACAGAGGCTAACATAATAAAGGCACCACACTCATCACTGAGATGGAATAACATTTTGCCATAGTTGCTTCAGATCTTTAAAAAAGTAATAAACATTATTTTTAAAGCTGAATTTCCCTTTTTACCCACGTGTCCCCACAGTCCCATTAAACCTGTTACCTTATAAATTACATTAATAAAAGCTTAATGCTGAATTATTGTTCCTTAGAATAAATCTTATTTGTTCAAATATATACATGTGCATAGTACTGGGTTGAATTGTTTCCATGAGATCATCTATAACTTGTGCATTTGTGTTCATTAGTAATATTAGACTATCAGTATAGCCTTAAATATGAGTTCGGTAACTTTCTTTTTTTTCCTATTCTCTGAAACAGCTTGCATACTAAAGAGATGATTTATTTCTCCTATATAACTGCCTTATGTTGTCATAATTTTTCACTATTAATCCAATTTTTAAGGTTTTCATTCTATTAGTTCTTAAATATCTTTGTTTTTGTTTTGTTTTGTTTTGTACTTATAGTTTTCACCTCATTCAATTTTTTTTAGCTTATTAGCAAAAACTGCTAATGGTATTCTTTTGATGAATCTTAAAAATTCAGTTCTATTTGATGTTTTCCCTTTAATATCTCTTTCATTATTTATTTGTGGTTTTCTTCCTCTTAATTTTGTCAGAGTTGTTTATTATTCAAAATAATCAGATTTTTACTTTTGGTAATTTCTCTTTTATTTATTTCACTAATTTCTGATGTATCCTTTCCCTATACTCTTTCTGCTTGCCCTGATTTTTTCTTTTCTAACTCTCTGACTTGAAACCTTATCCCGTTTATTTTCATTATTCTCTTTAAATAAATACAGCATCACACAATTCTATATGTAATTCCTCTGTTTTGTTCAGAACAAAATATTTCGTGTTCAATTATGATTACCTCTTTAACTTATGAGTTGTTAAGTGTTGCCTTACTTTCGAATACATTTAAAAAAATTGTTTTAATGTTTGTTTATTTTTGAGAGTAAGAGACAGACAGAGTGCGAGTGGGGGAGGGGCCAAGAGAGGGGGAGATAGAATCTGAAGCAGGCTCCTGGCTCTGAGCTGTCAGCACAGATTCCGACTTGGGGCTCGAACCCACAAACTGTGAGATCATGACCTGAGTCGAAGTCACCCAAGCGCCCCATGAATAAATTAATTTTTTAAATCTTTTCAATTAATTTCTTATTTAATTGTTTTTGGTAATTGAATGCACGATGTGTGATATCAATTATTTGGGATCTGTTGGGAGTCCCACTGTGCCATTATTTGAGAAAATATATTTTGTGTATGCTCGAAAATAATTTAGGTCCTCTATTCAATGCTCAGTTCTATAAAGGTACTGGATCAAGCTAATTAAATACATTATTCATATTACTACAGTGCTACTGTTTTTTTTCTTCCTGGGCTATTGATTTCTGAAAATGTATTAAAATCTCCTTCTGTGATTGTATTAATGTAGTAAATTGCATCGTTTGATTTTCTATTGTTAAGCTACCCTTGCATTCCTGAAATAAATCCTACTAGGTTATGATTATCTTTCATTCAACTTGCTACTGATTTACTGACGATTTTTGTTTCTATATTTATAAGAGAGATTAGCTGTCCATTTCTTTTATTGTAATATCCTTGCACTAAAATGAGGTAGGAAATGTCCCCTCTTTTTCAGTTCTTTCAAAGATGCTGTGTTGGATTGTTATTTCTTTCATAAATGTTTGGAAGATTTATCAGAGAAACCATCAGGGTTGGTAGTTTCCTTTGTGGGAAGCTTTTTGAAAACGAATTTAGTTTCTTGACAGATATGAGATTCACATGTTCTCATTTTTCTGGGGTCAAGTTCTGATAAGTTCTATTTTTCAAGGAATTAGTCTATTTCAATGAAATAGTCAAACTGGCATAAAGTTGTTCATAATATTTTTAGTACTTGTAGTACTTATAACCATGTCCTCATGTTTTATTCCTAATATCAGTAACCTGCATTTTCTCTCTTTTTTCTTGATCAGTCTTGTTAGAAGTTTGTCAATTGCATTAATTTTTTTCAATAACTTATTGGCTTTTTTCTTCCTGTTGTACATTTGTTTTCTATTTCATCAATTACTGCTATTATCTTTATTATTCCCTTTCTTCTATTTTGTTTGGGTAATTTTCTAAGTTTATTTATTTATTTTGAGAGAAAGAGAGAATCTCAAACATACACCTTGCTGTCAGCATGGAGCCCCACTCAGGGCTCCATCTCATGAACCATGAGATCATGACCTGAGCTGATAACTAGAGTCAGACACTCAACCTGCTGAGCCACCCAGGTGCCCCTATTTTGTTTGCTCTTCTTTTTCTAGCTTATCAAGCTAAAAACATATTTTTAATCTTTTTCTAATATATGCATCAAGAACCAAAAATTTCTCTCTAAATATTTTTCTAACTTTGTCACACAACTTTTGATATATCATATTTTCATTATAATTCTACTGTTGTCTAAAACTATACTTAATTTTAAACATTTGTAATTTGTTAAGACCTGCTTTATGGCGTAAGAGATAGTCTCTTTCTGGTAAGAGTGACACGTGCACATGGAGAAATTATGCGTGTCTTCAGTTGATGGATGCAATTTCTACAAATGTCAGTTTTGTCAAATTAAGTAACCGTGTTGTTCAAATCGTTTTTATTCTTACTATTATTTTTTTAATCTGCCTATTCTATTAGTTGCTAAGAAAAGTATGCTAAAAGCACCAACTATATCTGTGTATGTTTCCATTTTTCCTTCTAGTAGTATCAAGCTTCCTTTCTATATTTTGAGGTTGTGTTATTAGGTATATATAAATTTTTACTTTTTTCTTATCTTTCCCTAGATAAAACTTTTGGTACCATGTTAAGTGGAAGTGAGAGCAGCATCCTTGTGTTGTTTTATATCTGAAGGGGAAAGTTTTTAATATTTCACCATTAAATTTGATATTTGCTACAGGCATTTTTTAAAAATATTCTGTCAGTTAAGGAAGTTCTCTTCTACTTCTAGTTTATTGATAGGTTTTTTTTTTAATCATGAATAGAAGATAAGTCTTACCAAATAATTTTCTGTATCTCATAAGATCATACTTTTTTTTTCTATTAGTGTGCTAAATTATGTTAATTGACCTTCAATGTCAATTATCCTTAATATCTGTGATAATCTCAACTTGATTATGATGTATACCTTTTATTATAGCAGTTAATTTCATCTGTTAATATGTTCTTTAAGATTTGTCTCTATTCTGTATTTTCGTTATCAGGATTTTTGCATATGGTCTTTATTTTTCCAATCTGGTAATATTCTTGTCCAGCTCTTGAATCAACATCATGCTGGCACATAAAGAATAGAAAAGAATGCACCAAGTTTTGAATCTCTGAAAAAGTTTTCTAAGATTGCTTTTTCTTCTCTAAACACTTGGAAAAATTCACCAATAAAGCCATCTGACCTGGAAGTTTTCTTTTGTGGTAGGGTATTAAAAATAGGTTCAATTTATATAATAGATAGAAGAGTTTTTAGGTATATTTTTCTGGATCATATTTGATAAGATTGTATTTATCAAGAAATTTGACTATTTCATCTGAATTGTCAAACAGTCATATAATGCTGGTAATAATATCCTTTTATCATCATTAAAAAAAAGCTGTAGCATCTAAAGTGATGTCCTCTTTTGCACTTCTTTTATTAATAATTTTGTGTATTCTCTCATTATTTCTTGATCAATCTCATTAATGAATTATTAATGATATTAATCTTTGCAAATAATCAACTTTTGGATACAGTGACTTTCCCTTTATACATATATTTTCTACTTTATTGATTTCTGGTCTGATCTTTATTACTTTTTTCCTTCTCCTTCCTTTGGGTTAAATTTACTGTTTTATTTTTAAGCTTCTTAAGATAGAAGCTTGGAACACTGACTTTTAGCCTTTCTTTAACATATATATGTATTTAACCCTATAAGCATCCCCATTAGCACTGCATATTTTTATATGATATGCCTTTATTATCTTTTAGTTAAAAATATGTGTTCTTACTTCATTTTTATTTCCTCTTTATCCCACATTATTGTAAAGTGTGCTCTGCAATTTCCAAGCAGCTGACGACTTCCAGCTCTCTTTCGGGACTGAATTATAGACTAGTGCAATTGTGGTCAGAGGAACTATTTTGAATGATTTTGAACCTTTGGAATTTCTCAAGGTTACCTTATGACCTAGAATATGATCACTTCCGGTAAATGTGCCAAGTACACTTGAGCGTGCATTGTGATCTTATTTAAGTTCTGTCCACTTTTGCTTTATAGATTTAAAGCTATAATATCAGACAGATGAAAGTTGGAATTGTTATAACTTATCGCTGAATTGACTTTTTTGATCATTATGTGATATCTTGTCATCTGTCTCCAGTAATGTTTTTCTCCATAAACTCTCCTTTTATCTGACATTAATACTGCTGCACAGGCTCTTTTGGTTACTGTGTATATGGTGTATCTTTTCCCATTCTTCCACTTTGAACCTGTGTATTTGTATTTCAAACGTTCATCTTATAAGTAGCATATTACCATGATTTTTTAAATCTACTCTAACGATATTGTCTTTTAACTGAAGCATTTAGTCTATTTATACTTAATGCAATTAATATATGGAATAATATTAAATATATTAATGTATTTGGTCTTAATTCCACAATTATTCTCTATTTTCTCTTTGACTCATTTCAGTTTCCTTTTTCATCTTCTTGCCAGTTTTTCATTAATCAAAAAATTTTATTATAACATAATTTTCCCCAGTAAGTGGTTAGTTATATACATCTTTCTTATCCTCTTAGAGATCATGGCATACTTCCTTATTAAAATCAAAAAATTTACTACTTTTTACTACTTCTCCAATATTGCTAGACCCATAACCTCATTTCTCCTCCTCTTTCCGTTCATATTATTTTTTTCATGAATTTTGATCCTACATATGCATTTTTAGGCCTCGTAAAACTTTGTCCATTTTATGCCTGGATGGCTCAGTCAGTTAAGCATCTGACTTTGGCTCAGGTTATGATCATGGGTTTGAGCCCTGCTTTGGGCTCTGTGCTGACAGCTCAGAGCCTGGAGCCTGCTTCAGATTCTGTGTCTCCCTCTCTCTCTGCCCCTTCCCTGCTCATGCTCTATCTCTCTCAAAAATAAACAAACATTAAAAAATTTTATTTAAACTCTTTTTACCCTTTTTGTGAAGTTAATATTCATTCGAATCTGCCCACACAATTTCTTTCCATTATTCTTGTTTCCTTCTGTATTTCTATACTTCCATATTATTTCTCTTAGTGGAGACTGCTGATGATAAATTTTGTCTCTGTTTTTCTTTTAAAATATATTTATCTTCTACTTTAGAAGAAAAATTTTGCTAAGCATAGAATGATAAATTGCTAAGTATTTTCTTTAGGTATATTATTATTAGCTATTCCATTAATTATTATTATTATTATTATATAATTATTATATAATTATTATTATTATTAATTATATATTATTATTATTATTAGCTATTCTACCATTCGTTTCCAGATTTCACTATTTCTGTTTAAAGGTCAATTACCAATCTTTTCGTTGCTCTTTTAAGTGACAGTTCTCTTTTGTATGCCTCCCTTTAAAATCTTTTTAAAAAATTATTTGTTCTCAGCATTTTTATTATGACATATGTAGATGCCAGGCGGGGGTTTTAGACTTTTTAAAAATACTGTTTGGAATCTTTAGGCCATCTACAATCTGTGGGTCAGTATCTTTCATCAATTTGAAAATTTTTTTGACATCATCTAGTGTCTGTTCCAATACCATCGCTTCATTCTCTCCTTTTTCCCTGGGAAAGCAACTGCTACTTTCTGACTGTGTCTCACATTTCTCTTAAAGTCTTTTCTTTATTTTCCATTCTTATTTTGTCTTTGTTTCAAAGAAATTATTAATCTTTTCATGTAATTTATCTTTTTCGCCCTCTATTTATTCTACATAACAATAAATAATGAGGGCTTTTTCTCTTAACTCCAACATCTAGGTAGCCTAAGGGTCTGTTGTTTCTCTGCTCATCCCTGACCCCCACCCACCCTCAATTTTTGAGTTTTTGGTTTCATGACTTTTTTTTTCTCTTGGTATGCCTGCTTTATCCTTGTTACCATAAGTGAATGCTGAATATTATATATAAAGAAACTACAAACACTTTGTATCTCTGCATGATCTTATCTTTCTCCAGGCAAGGTTTAATTTTCTTCTGGGTGGCAGATAGAGTATAAACAAATAAATCCTCGTGTTCCAGTTGGGTTTGAGATGTTTCGAGCTTGTGTTTCAGGCTTTTTGATAGCTTGTCTATGCTTCGTTTGTCTGGATACCTAGGACCTTACTCTTTAGTTATCCCAGCCAAAAACCTTGGACACATTCAAGGTCAGTCTCCTTCTCTGTGACAGACCCTAAACTTCCATTTTTATTTTTCTTTCTGTCTTAGTTCAGGCTGCCGTAATAAAATATCATGAACTTGGTGGTTTAAACAACAGAAAATTATATTCTTCTCTTCTGGAGGCTGGATGTCAGAGATGAGGACGCCTGCATGGCTGGACCGAGGTGAGGGCTTTCTTCTTGGCTTGCAGACACCTGTCTTCCCGCTCCGTCTTCCCATGGTCTTTCCTCCATGCGTCATAGGAACAGAAAGAAATATTTTTTCCTCCCTTTTTATGAGGTCACTAATCTCATCACAAGGGCCCTACTCTCATGACCTATTCTAACCCTAATCTCCTCCCTCCTTTCTCAGGCTTTGACCTATGAACTTTGAGGGTTCACAAACATCGAGTCCATAGCGCTCTCCAATCCCATAAGGCAGCCAGACACTCTGGTTAGCATTCTGAGCAGCTGCTTTGTGGTTGGTCTCCCCACACATGTGCCACGTGGCAGTCATCAGAGGCTTCAGTGGAAAATTGTGTGCTGGCCCCTCCGAAGTTTTTCTCCATCATCGTGACCCCTCACATCATGGCTGCTCTTGTTGCTCCCCGGTGCTTTGCAACATCTGGGGTTGTGTATTTTATTCAGATTTTATAGTTGCTTTTAGCAGGGAACAACTATATACTTTAGTCTAATAGAAGCTACTCCTTTTTATCTGTAAGCGCTAGTACAGTTTTCTGAATTGCATGGGTGAGAAGGAATCTAAAAATGCAAGAAAGACATTCTTTCTGGGAATAAGATTATGTAATGAGCAGGGCTTCTCTGTGTTCTTTAGGAATTCAGAATGTAGATAGTGTTGATTCCTTTCTCATTCGCGTTTTTGTTTTTAATGTTTATTTATTGTGAAGGAGAGGGAGACACAGAATCTGAAGCATGGCATGCTCCAGGTTCTGTGCTGTGGGGATTGAACTCAGGAGCGTGAGATCATGACCTGAGCCAGACATGAGCTGAAGCCCGACGCTTAACCGACTGAACCACCCAGGTGCCCCTCTCATTCATTTTAAATTTACTTCCAATCTTTAATTTAATTTCATTTGGGAACTATTTGATCAGTAAAACTTTACTTGTCCAAACTATAGATTCATTCTTCATTCTATTTTACTGTCACGTCGATAGAAAAAGGGAGTTAAAAAACCAATTTAGACTAACATGGCAAGGGATACACTCACTTCATATAATCATATGAAGCAAGGAAAAAATTGGAAATACATCAGTTGTGAGTACCAAAACCAGAGATTTTGAAGTTTAGAGGTTTTTTTGTACATTGGTATTTTCCTGTTTCTGCAACACCAGGGCTCTGCACTGAGAGAGAGAGAGAGAGAGAGAGAGAGAGAGAGAGAGAGAATGTAAAGAGAGATATGAACTGAACCATTAAAAGAATATTTCAAAATTCAACTCATTATCCCACCAAGGATGGAAATTTACAAAACTTTCAAGGTAATATCTTTTTTTGCTAATTAATGATCTCATTAATTTAAATGTCAAACCACTCTCAGCATATCGGAGAGTTCCAAGATGTATATCCAATCCAAATACGCAACTCTAAGAAATGGACCATGATGTTTCATTACTGTTACATGTCAGTTTCGCGTGTTCCCATGCTAGTTCTCACCGGACTTCAACAAATTGCTGTCGTCTAACATTGCATTAAGATAATTTCTTATGGAAGATAAGTAGCAAGAGCAAAACTACTTAGCACTTGACTAATGCTTTACAGGGATTAGTCCGCACTTGGCAAGTATTATCTTGTTCTCATTTAACAATTGGGAAAATGGAGACAAAGAAAGATTAACTCTGGAGAGCAGAATTAGCACAGTAGCTTAAAGAAGCAATTTGCCTAGATAATCATCCCACCTCTTGGATGCACTTCCTAGACCAAAGCTAAACCAAACTAACAAACCAAACCAACAAACAAAATGAACGAACAAAATAATCACCTTTTAAAAAGGTATATAGACCTTTGTTAAAACCGTTTGACAAAAAGGAACTGGAAAAATGTTATTTTTAAGACGCAGAATATTTCTGCTCTCTAAGGGATGGAGGCTTGATCTGCCCTGGAGGGGATCTTAGCTGTGGGGAGGGAGCGTCCCAGCACTAGATGGGACAGGAATCCATGCATTACTATTGGGTAAGTCTTTTCACATGTAGTTTAGTAGCCCAATTACTGATGCTTCGGATCAAGAAATTAAGTTTCTGGTTAGTAATACAAATAGGATTTATTTTTTTAATAGATCTTTGTCATTCCGAATTATGTAAATTTGTTTTATGCTTATATATTTATTGCTGGTCTTGGTAGATGTGAATGCTATTATTCAAACTGTTGCTCACAGGAGATCAGGGTAAAATCTCAAAAGACTTAGAAGGCTGCATTGGCCTGGTCATAGCATCATACTGTACAATGGTCTTGAAATAGAAGTATATTGTTGCTGGACCTAATTGAAGAACTAAAGTCTAACAGATGGTGTTATTCAAGATTAAACAACCTAGACCTTAAATAACCTAGTCAGACCATGCTGACTGAATGCATGTATTTGAGACCTGTATTGATAAAAATTACAGAAATTACAAGCTATCTTAGGATCTGATTTACTTTGGGTCAAAAGGGTAAGAGCATGGGATGTATGGGATTCCCTCTCAAGGGAAATTACATTCCCAATGACAGTCGTCCTGGAGGAGGGAAGAATGACTGAGAGATGGGATTTAGATTGAGGGAAGGGGGAAAAGTATTTTCTTTCTGGGATTTGAGGAGATGGGGCTAGGGTTCTCTAGAAGGGAGTAAGATTACAGGGACTCCCATTGGGAAAAGCAGGCTGCCTCTTATCACAGCTGCCACCCAGAGATTCAATAGCCTGGCTGACCTTTAAAACAGCAAGACCACATGCAGCTAAACAAGAAGTTGCATAGTAGGGGATGAGTGATGAGAGTCCTAGATCCTAGATGCAGTCTCTTTCTAAGAGCAGCATATCCATGTATAGATTATCTGTGATGTAATTTCCTCCAATTATCGACAAGCCTTTAGTAAAGTCCTCTAATTGCTATAGTGTGGTCTCGGCTCTTGTGGTCTGGCCGAAGTGGAACTAAACCAGCAATGGCCTGAGCAACTAAGCAAAGTGTTCTCAGGGCTCCAAGAAGAGATGTTCTCACCTGACAGGTGGCCCGAGGGGCAGACAACAACCCGATGGGAGCGGGGACACCTAGGCACTCCCCAGGGGCTTTCAGAACTCCCTGGGAAGAGTAGGTGTGTGCCCACAGATGAGTGAGATACGAGACCCTTCACAGGGTCTGTGATTTAGCACGTCACAGACTGGAGAATTCTGGAACATTTAAAGAACACAATACAAAAGTTTTCACAGTTAAAGCAGCAAACTACACTGTAAAAATAAACAAAAACTTGCTCTATGCTCATCATTTTTGGGGGACGGAATACTTTTGGGAGTTTTTATTGCTTCGGCTTTGGTTTCTTTTGCAACACAATGGTCAGTATTTATTTTAATATTAAAGATATTTTTTTCAGATTTACATCTCATCTGATTAGACTAATATTTTAAAATGAAGAGCTGTTCTTTAATGTTAGAGTCAAAGTAGATTATTTGTCTTCTTTGGAACTAGAAGTATTTCCTTTCCTTGACTAATTATGATGAATAGTAAACATTATTAGCCGTTGGTCTCTACAATGTTTACTTTCAGCAGACTAATTCATGCACCCATGTACACACAAGTATACTTTAGATGAACAATAATTTTGCTTGTTGATTTAAGCCAATGTTTTTCAAAATGTCAAGGTGTACCATTACCACATGCAGTAACGATTAACAACAATCTGTGTATTAACAACACAGGCTCCTGGCTCGTAACCCCAGGAATTCTGATTCAGAAGGAATACTCTAGGGCTCAGAAATCGGCATTTTCACAAGCTCGTTGGCGTTTATTGTGTCAGTAATGTTCGAGAATCACTGCCAGAGGCTCCTCCATATGTTGGACATTTATTACTTAAAAAATTCACAGCTTTTTCATTCACTCTAGTTGCTCAGAGCTAAAACAGTCAAGTTATTTTTTAATGTACAAAAAAAAAATCAAAAACTGAAAAATACAAAGAGAAGCAATTTTTTTACCAAGACAGTAAAAGCATTTGAATTTGTATTGAATTGCTGGCCATTATGATATTTTTGACCCGCTTTACGGCTATGATATCCCTTGAGATAAAGTCCTGTGACCTCTCCTCGTCTCCACGCCTCATCACTGGCTCATACTTTCTACCAAGATGCCATCGCTGAAACACCTCCTAAGGAGGCAGAACTAGGAATTTCTCCACATTGTACAAATCCCCAAAACTGATCATTTTTATCCCTCCCTGTTCTCTGACCCTCCCCCAACCAGATTGGATGCACTCACAATAGGATGATGGCTTTTCCCTTTAGAACTAGAATTTGTAGCCAGTCAGTAACATTTACTGATTACTAATTGTCGCTTTTGTCTTACTGTGGTGTTTAGTTAACATCTGTTATCACACTGGATTCATATTGCTGCTCTTTGATTTCTTTTCTCGATGCTCAGTTCACATCCTGTGTCGATATCTTTTTTTATGACACCTTGTCTCACTGTTATTTGTGTGCATACCTCTTTCTCTTCCTCCCTTTTTTCTCCTTCCTCCCTTCTTTCCTCCCTTCCTCATCTCCTTTCTTTCTTCCTTAGAAGATCCCCCAAGGAGTTGTTTCAGGATCGCCCACGGATTGTTCCTCATGTGTGGCACTTGCAGATTCTGCGTGCGTGGACGCTGAGCCTGGAAGCGAGAGGCACAAGTGGAGGGCGGAGGCAAGGCACTATCACACCAAAACTGTGTGAAGCTGGCCAAAGCCTGCGGGTTACCACTGCACCAAATGACACGAGAGACGGGTGGGCTGACAGGTTGTGAAGTGGAGCCCAAGAGATGCTGATCTGGATGGATTTGAAAAACCGAGGAAGAGTCGCCAAGCAGACAAGCAGCAGGTCACGGAAGTCCACGGAGAGAGACTACCATCTGGAAAGAAACCAAGGCATGGAACAGTGGGTTGTGTCCAGAGACTGACACGCAGTCCCACTTTGACAGAACATAAAATTTAAGGGGGGTAATGACAAGAGAGGAGGCATTTCCTTAAAACCCTCTATAGAACTGAAAAGGACTCTGTGACATGTTTAGTTTCATGGACACTGGAATTTACTATTTGTTTAATTTTACGAGACAGTTTACATCCTATAAAGACAAGGGCACCACTGTCTTCTCCACCACAGCCAGGCACATGGGAGGCATCTGGGATGAAGAAGGGTGACGTCATCAAGGGCTTCGTGTTCCAGAATCTCCCACCACTCTCTCAAATGCTGGAGGACAAACGCTGTATCTCCCTCATTCTCCTTGGTGCCCACTGCAGAGACTTCTGCCAGTAGGTACCCAGAGACTGTTGACTGAAAGGATGCTGAATTACACAGTTCCTGACTTCCGCCGATTCAGTGGAAGGTATGGAAAGCGCAGGGATGCTAGGAGAGCCTGCTGTATTGTAAGAGAGATGTCAGGAAGCATGATTTGAATAATTTGAAGGAAGAGTGAAGACGTTTTTGACACCTAGCTATTTTCCAAACTAACTTGACTACTCAAATCATTCATAACACTCAAACTAATTCATGCTCTCCAATAAAGAGTTTTTTTCTGGATTCTGGCATATGAACTTTCGAAGACATCAGAGGAAACACTTGTTATTACATTACATATATGCCTAAACAGTAACAATTATCCAAGTGGTAAGATAGCAATGTGGCTTTAGAATATAACTGCATTTATAAGGCATTGACTGCTCTTCGACATTTGCTCCTCGGTGCAGTGTTATCGGTGTAAGTGTGGAGAGGCTAATGAGTCCCAACAAATTAATGATTCTTGGGTGAAAGCCACGAAGCTTCTTCGGGTGCATTCTTCCTACAGTTGTGACATCTCTGACAAAGATCCAAAGAAAATGTTGAGTTCTAAATAGTGTAAGGCTTACCATTTCAGCTTTCTTTTTTCTTTGCAAATGTCATTTCACATTTGCGATGAATTGACCTAGCCCGGGAAGGATACACGACGTTGAGATGAAAATCTGTGAGTGACTCCATGAAGATGCTTGAGACTTGGTGTTTTTTCCAAAGTTAAGCCCATCAGTGGCTTTCTGGGAATATCTTCTTTTTTCCTTTTTAAATAAAAGCTTACAATGTATTATTTACATAATGTCTTGATAATTTTAATAAGAGTAAGATCGGAAGCATCTAGCAGAAAATAAGATAGAATTCTTGCTAATTAAATGATGTGCCTGGCAACAGGGTCAGAATCTCAGAGTCAGAGGGTACCTTACAGATCCGGTGTCTCACCTAGGAATCGACGACCTAGAGAATCAAGCCTGGCCTACAAGATAGGTTTTCTTTCACCCACGCTTGGTTTTTCCTCCCGCCCTCCTTCCAAATCTGAAGCTATTGAAAAACTCAAGATGCTTCCCAAAAATGTGAAGACTTGCAGTTTCTCTTCTCGTAGGAGAATACCGAGCCCTTATCTCCAACCATACGGTGGGGCTGCCAACAGTCCTTCCCTTTAGACAAGGAGGCCCTGCTTCTCTGTCCTGACCCACCGAGAAGCACTGAGGTCTCCGGCCTGACCCCTGCAGGCGTGTGAATTTCTAATTCCTGTGCTACTTTAATGCTAAGATAGATTTGAACTCTACTATCTTGAATATCTGAAATTGAATAACACATGCTGTACTATTATCTGGCTAACATGGGTAATTTTTCTTCAGTGTGGTATTCTCTGACAATATAAATATATTAATTTGTTTAACATGTTACAGTTTTAAACTAATTAGGGATTTACTTCAACCTAATGAAATTTGCTTACAGCAATTTAATGTTATCTTGTTAGTACAGATTGCAAATACCAAATTCTTTTCAAAATATTTTTCCTTTGAAGGCACCTTATATATATATATATATGTATATATATACACACACACACACACATATATATACAATCTCAGATTAGTTTCTATTCTGAATGTTTTTCAAACTATAACACCAATTTAAAGCAGGAATAATTTTCAAATGGCAATATAGTTGACAACAAACGCTTGGCTGTATAATTGAGAATCTGATGCTCACTCACGGTAAATGATTTGGCCTACTTTTTTGAACGTTTATTTAGCAAATGCTTATCATATTTCAAAATCTCTGTGTGGAGGGCAATTAGGGAATATAAAGGTGAGTGAGACATGGTCTCTGCCCTCCAAAGAATTTACATTCTGGTCAGGAATACAAATGCATAAATAATTCAAGGCGGCTGGGAAAGGGGAGTGCTGAGTGGTCGGCCAGAGGAACTGAGCACTGTCAAGGTCAGAGCTGTAGCAAAGGTGTGCGTGGGAGGAAGTGAGGGTGTTACTGCAAGATTCTAACTCAGTGACCCAGGATGTCAGAGAGTCTACCCAGGTTTGGGACAGGATTGCAGACCAAATGTATGCGAATGCTGTCTCCCCAAAGGGGTAGATTTCAGGCCCTGGTCTTGTCAGTAAGAATTTTTTATCAGCTTGTGTAGCTTTGTAAAAATGCAACTTGGAAGAGTTGAATGTTGGCCTCATAAAAAAAAAAATTAGAATACTAGTCTAATGAAATAGAGATTAACTACAACCTGCCTTTCTGTTCAGAGTTGCCTTGACTGTTTTTTCATAAGGATTGTTGTGGATAATCCAGGCTGGCGTGGGCTTAAGAGGAAGGACAATATCCTCTTAGACTAGGTCAGCGAAGACTCTTGTCACTTAGCCAACACTGAAAAAATCTGCTCTGTAAACGCTGGTCCTATAATGAGTTTATTCTGGAGGTAAAATCGGCCGGATTTACCATTTGGTATTATAGATGAAAACACACAGGCAAACAAAAACAATAACAATGATCGTTGGGCTAAAACTTTCTTTTTCCAGCTTTGGCAAATTCTTCTCTTTGGATAACCTAATGACATTAGGAAATCCCACTTTCAATAAATGAGACTCACCTCAAGAGAAGGAGACAGGGATGAAGAGAGGTAGGGACTGTCGCTGATAAATGTGGCAGAACACATGCCTCAAACTGCGGAGTTGCTGGAAAATGTCATTTCCGATTACACATTGTTAGCGAGCTCTCAGTACTACCAGCTGGCCAAGCACCGACGGGAGAAGAGTGGATAATGTTAACTTAGGTTGATAACTTACAGTTGTGCTTTCGTTGAATCCATCCCTTACCATCTGTTTAAGTGCCTCCACTGGGCCTTTATACCTGATTGTCTTTTGCCAACAGGGCTTAGGTCAGCTTTTTTCTTTCTTTTTTTTTTTTTTTTTTTTTTTTTGTCATTTTTGGTCCTCTCCTAAGCACAGTCAGTGAACTAGCCCATCCACGTTATATTTTATTTAAAGCAAAACACTAGAGTGACCACAAGACCCAATCCCTGCCTACATATGTTTATAGTACAGGAGGGCGCACCTGGGTGGCTTAGCCAGTTAAGTGTCTGACTCTTGATTTTGATTCAGGTCATGATCTCAGGGTTTGTGAGATCAATCCCTGTGTCTGGCTAGCTCTCTGCACTGACAGCACAGAGCCTGTTTGGGATTCTCTCTCTCTCTCTCTCTCTCTGCCCCTTCCCTGCTCTTGCTCTCTCTCAAAATAAACATTAAAAAATATGTTTATACTATGGAAGGAAGGAAGGAGGAAGGAGGAGGAGAGAAAGCAAGTAATTCACTAAGACCCTATGATTTCCAAACGCTATCATCTCATTTAAACCCCACACGGGACACATAAGGAAATGACCCAAGCTAGAAAGTGTCGCAACCCCTCCCACCAGACCTCCCTCCAGCAGCTTTTGTTTATTCCTTTCCCCTTGCACTGGTAGAATTTTGTCTTCCAATAGAGTGAGCTGATGTATCTGTCACAAAGACTGTGAAATACATTTTCCTAACTCCAGTTCCTGGCCTAGGGTCTGGCTCATAACTGGCGCCCAGTGAATAATTACTGACTTAGTTGAATCTCCTTAACTAAAACAGAGTACTGGTGGGGAGACATAGTTGGTATTCGAAAGCTCTGATTTAATGTCTGCTCACCACAGGGGTGGAGCACTTCCACGGAGCAGGCAGAACACCTGCCCATTAATCACCGACCAATTTCCCAGGTCATCAGTTTTCCTCAAGAAAATACAAAAAGTGCAGGCTACTTCAGCTCCACTTACTGGCGAATGCTCCGGAGTGAATGAATGTGCCCCGCTTTAGGAAAACCGAAGATGGAAATGGCTGGATGTAAAAGACTTTTTAAAAATAGAGGAGTTTTACGGGTTGGATTTGCCGTGCATTGTGAGCAGTCCACTAATCGCGCTGACCAGATCCATTGTGTTAGGCATAAGGGGTAACATGATAAGACAGAGGGGGTGTATCTGCGGGACTCTGTCAACCCCTGTTTAAGATGGCTGCTTTCCGAGACACACGGCCTCGCTCCTACTTTTGAACACCCGCCTTCTGACTTGTCGTTTCATCTACGCTCAGGATTTTGATGTACTCTGTTGACTAAGCACATCCTCACCACCACAACCTTTAGCAAAGTTGGCACTGTCTCTCAAAAATCATGTGGAAAGCATGAATCAGTGCTTACGCTTTGTTTGGGAATCATGTTGACTTCAGAGTACACAGGACTTCCTCCAGCGGTCTTGCAGAAACTCTCCAGGACGCTCTCTGTTTCGTTTCTTCTCCTGGACCCCTCGGTCCCTGAAGCCCCACCCCACTCCCCAAAAAGTACAGTGCAGAAATTGAGACAAGGACCACGGGAACAAGCCCCATGCAAAAAAAAAAACAAAAACAAAACACTGTGCACCTGCGGGCTTTTTGTTGGCTGCCGTTGTTAAACCACTTCTCTTCCAGAGCAGAACCTGCCAGAAGGCACCGCGACTACAAGCCTGACTTAAAATGGAGGACGACTCCTCCAAAAAACACTAATGAGCTGCCTGAGTTGCCTTCCAACCAATCAGGATGAAGTCCTTCCAACCAATCACGAGCAGGTCCTTCCAACCAATCAGGATGAGGCACTTTCTCTATATAAGCAGGACCTGTCCTTTGACTCAGTGTAGATTAAGTACTATTTGCTAGTGCTGTTGTTTTGTTCTGCAGGAGCCATAGTGTCTTTCGAGGTTTGTCTGTGCCTTTGTTCTTCAGGTCTGAACTATTAGGGTCTATTAGGCCCTGCACTAACCAGGACGTATTCTCTCTCCTTACCTCCCTCTGTCGTTCTGTATGTATGTTAAGTGTGTGTGTGTGTGTGTGTGTTTCCTCCTGGTAGTTCCTGGTAGTCTCCATCTCTTTCTGCACTGACCCAGGCCTGGGATTACTTCTATTTTAGTGTTCTCCCTATCCCACTTCATCTAGTGGGCTTCTTCTATTAGACCAGCCTAAGTGGCTTTACCAAGTGCTAGAGGTGACAGTGCTGTGCCGAATACAGATAATAAAGGTGAAAGTCACGTGCAGAGAATCTCAAAGCAATAACAACTTAAAATCCGTTTATTATCACCACACGCCAGCAGCTCCGAGCAATGTCTGTCCCAAATACTCCTCCTGATCTGGAAGGAGCAGGCTGACTGTTTCTATGCCTCCCGCCAGCCCTGCTCTGGAACGTAGCAATCCCTTCCCTTGGCTGCCTTTTCTCACCTCTTCTCATGGAGGAATAGTAAGCAGAGTGGACTTAAAGCAGCACAAAATATGACCCTTGGACCACTGGTGGCCTCTAGTTATTTAGATCTATCAAGTTGGCAGTTTCAAAGGAAAACAGATGAAACGATATACTTTTCATATGTTGGCAATTATTTTTCCCAGAAATCCTGTTAACATCCTTCAAATTACATCCCCAGCCTCTGCACAATGTACTCTAAAATGGCAAAGTTGGCTGTTCATCTCAATCAACAGTGTACAATTTGTTTAAAGAGGATTTCCCATTGTTTGCATGTTATTTATTTTAATAAAATTGAAGTTTTAATTATTTTTAAATGTTGCATTACATCCTTCAAAAATGGCTCAAAATTGGTCATTAAAGCATAAAGGTAGTCATTTAAAAGGTGATGCAAATACAACTCTAATGAATCTGAAGGTGTGCTAGTTAAAAGAAAATGTTTTTATTATCTATTATTGTTTTTAATTTACATCCAAGTTAGCATATAGTGCAATAATAATTTCGGGAGTAGAATCCAGTGATTCATTCCCTACATATAACACCCAGTGCTCATCCCAACAAGTGTCCTCGTTAATGCCCCTTACCCATTTAGACCATCCTTCCCCACATACAACCCCTCCAGTGACCCTCAGTTTGTTCTCTGTATTTAAGAGTCTCTTATGTTTTGTCCCCCTCTCTGTTTTTATATTATTTTTGCTTCCCTTCCCTTATTTTCATCTGTTTTGTATCTTAAATTCCACATATAAGTGAAGTCATATGATATTTGTGTTTTCTCTGACTAATTTCACTTAACATAATACACTCTAGTTCTATCCGCATTGTTGCAAATGGCAAGATTTCATTCTTTTTGATTGCTGAGTGATATTCCATTGTCTGTGTGTGTATATATATATATATATATATATATACACCACATCTTCTTTATCCATTCATCTGTCGATGGATATTTGGGTTCTTTCCATACTTTGGCTATTGTCGATAGTGCTGTTATAAATATTGGGTTGCATGTGCCTCTTTGAAACAGCACACCTGTATCCTTTATATAAATACCTAGTAGTGCAATTACTGGGTCCTAGAGTAGTTCTATTTTAAATTTTTTGAGGAACCTTCAAACTGTTTTCCAGAGTGGTTGCACCAGTTTGCATTCCCACCAGCAGTGCAAAAGAGATCCTCTTCTCCTCATCCTCGGCAACATCTGTCATTTCCTGAGTCGTTCATTTTAGTCAGTCAGACTGGCGTGAGGTGGTATCTCATTGTGCTTTTGGTTTGTATCTCCCTGATGATGAGTGATGTCCAGCATTTTTTCATGTGTCTGTTGGCCATCTGGATATCTGCTTTAGAGGAATGTCCATTCATGTCTTTTGCCCATTTCTTCACTGGATTTTTTTTTGGGGGGGTGTTGATTTTGATAAGTTCTTTATAGATTTTGGATACTAACCCTTTATCTGATTTGTCATTTGCAAATATCTTCTCCCATTCTGTCAGTTCCCTTTTAGTTTTGCTGATTGTTTCCTTCACTGTGCAGAGGTTTTTATCTAGATGAGTTTGCAGTAGTTCATTTTTGCTTTTGTTTCCCTTGCCTCCAGAGACACGTTGAGTAAGAAGTTGATGCAAACAAGGTCAAAGAGGTTTTGCTTGCTTTGTCCTCTAGGATTTTGATGGTTTCCTGTCTTATATTTAGGTCTTTCATCTATCTTGAGTTTGTTTTTGTGTGTAGTGTAGAAAGTCCATGTTCATTCTTCTGCCTGTTGCTGTCCAATTTTCCCAATACCATTTGCTGAAGAAACTGTCTTTATTTCATTGTATATTATTTCCTACTTTGTCAAAGATTAGTTGACCTTATATTTGAGGGTCCATTTTTGAATTCTGTATTCTGTTCCATTAATCTATGTGTCTGTTTTTGTGCCCACACCATACGGGCACAGATTGTTGATTACAGCTTTGTAATACATCTTGAAGTCCGGAATTGTGATGCCTCCGGCTTTGGTTTTCTTTTTCAGGATTGCTTTGGCTAACCGGTTCCATACAAATTTTAGGATTGTTTGTTCTAGCTCTGTGAAGAAAGCTGGTGTTATTTTGATAGGGATTGCATTGAATATGTAGATTGCTTAGGGTAGTGTTGACATTTTAAAAATATTTGTTCTTCCAATCCATGAGCATGGAATGCTTTTCCATTTTTTTTTGTATGTCTTCTTCAATTTCCTTCATTAGATTTCTATGGTTTTCAGTGTATAGATTTTTCACCTCTTGGGTTAGATTTATTCCTAGGTATTTTATGCTTTTTGGTGCAATTGTAAATGGGATCGATTCCTTGATTTCTCTTTCTGTTCCTTCGTTGTTGGTGTATAGAAATGCAACCGATTTCTGTGCATTGATTTTATATCCTGTGACTTTGCTGAATTCATGGATCAGTTCCAGCAGGTTTTTGGTGGAATCTTTTGGGTTTTCCATATAGAATATCATGTCATCTGTGAAGAATGAAAGTTTGATTTCCTCCTTGCCAATTTGGATGTCTTTTATTTCTTTGTGTTGTCTGATTGGTGAGACTAGGATCGCGAGAGTGGACTTCCCTGTTATGTGCCTGACCTTAGGAAGAAAGCTCTCAGTTTTTCTCCATTGAGGATGACATTAGTGGTAGGTCTTTCGTATATGGTTTTTATGATCTTAAAGTATGATCCGATGGTGTGTTAATTTTATAAAAGAATCTCGAAAAAAGAAAATCTACATAGGAAGTAACTGAAAATCAGTTATTACTGGTCAAGTGACCCATTTGCTCCCTGTCCCCAGTTTTGTTGTCTAAGAAAGTGTCATTTAGTAGCATGAAGCCATAAGATTTTCATACCATTCTGAAACAGAACAGCAGCCTCTTTGGTAAACCAATCACATTTTCCTGGAATGAGCTGAAAATAATGTTTTGGAATAGCAAACTGATTAATTTTGTCATTAAAGTTAGACATGAGATAATATTACTCATGCATTTAAATTACCCAGGGATCAAAATGAGTAATTTTCATCACATATAACAAAAAAAGGTATGTCCGTCTACTCCAAGAACGTAAAACCAGAGATAAATCATTCCAAAATTTTATTTGGAGAAGAAACAAAATGAGTTTTTGGCAAACTTATTAAAGAGCACCTTTTAGATATTACATATTGTCGATGGCATATGATGCGATTGAGCAGTCAGCATCCCATGGGCATGCTTAGTGATGCTGCACTTTACAGTGAGATGGAAACATTATTTTGAGCAGAATATAGAACGGCTTTTAGCAAAGGTACTTTAAATGAGGAAAAGTACCCAATAATTTCTTATTATGTTTCTCTCTAAAAACACACCCTAGAGAAGAGAGATTTCTCATAGCTAACACCTGGGTATGCGAGTCACGCTGTGGACTGGAAAGGGCGCATGGGGGTCAGAACGGAAGATGCACCAGCTACACGGGCCACAAAGAAGGACTTTTCCATAAGGATGGAAGAGACCCCTCCTGGATTCCAGTCCACACACCAGCTTATTCCTAGCGAACAGGTGGTAATCAACAATATACCTCCAGAGCTTAATTCGGTGACTGAGATTCAATTGTAAACCCTGAGGGGATGTCTCTTCAGTCTACTGTTCAAAGAAAGGGGCAGCAGGTACGAGACTCTCTACATAAGTTTGCCGACTCTCAAGAGGAAAGGTGCTTACACCTGAGTGAATAAAGTATGAAATACAACTTTTTTTTCATGGCACTGTTCAAATCGGCGAAGACCACCTCACACTTTTAAGTGACTTGCTCAAATGGAATGTTTCAACATTCTAGTCAATAGCTGAATACCTTGAATCTATCATCCTAGAGATAAAATATAATTTTAATGTTTACAAAAATATATCAGCTTTATTAAGAAGACTGAAGTACGGTGAAGCCAGCTTTGTCATCAGGAATTTGGATCTTTCCCAAAATTTGATTATTTTTTCTCCCAGCTGAAAAACAAATCAGTAATATATAATTAAGTATTTTTTTAAAAAAACACATCCAAGTGCCAGAGCAGAAGACTATAGGTACATTAAGAATTAAAGCACCCGAAAGTGGATTATTAATCTACTTCCTGCTGTTTGCCAAATTAAAACATTTAGCTTTCCAGTTTGGGACATGATATCCCAAGCTAGTATGTGACAGAAATTTGGAAGTAACATTCAATGAATGCTCTCTCCATCTTGCCAGGCTCTGCACTGATCGTAATATCTAGAATCATCCGACAGTCACCAAACACTCCCGTTTCTGACGACCTATAACAGTAAATTAAGATTTACTATTGTGGGGGCACCGGGGTGACTCGGTCAGTTAAATGTCTGACTTCAGCTCAGGTCATGATCTCACAGTTCAGGGGTTTGAGCCCTGCATCAGGGTATGTGCTGATAGCTCAGAGGCTGGAGCCTGCTTCAGATTCTGTGTCTCCCTCTCTCTCTCTGTCCCTCCCCTGCTTGCACTCTGTCTCTCAAAAATAAACATAAAAAAAAAAGATTTTCTATTTTTTATTTTGTAAAAAAATTGAGAACATAAACCAAGTAGATGTGAAAGATGATTGGCAGTTCAAGGCATATTTATCACAGAGCTGGGTGTCTGTGTCCTAGTACTTTGGCGAAAGATGGAAACCTACATTGTCCATTGTGTGGCGGCAAAACAGTCATAATTAACTTGTAAATATTTTATATCATATTTGCCTTATTTAAAAGATGTTTATAGAATGCTATGTATGCCCTGACACTCATAAAAAGCTTCCTGAGGCTAAGATGAAAAAGATATTCTACTTCAAGCGTAGATAAATGGAATCACGAAGAATTACACTGGGATTTGGAATAAAACACTCCTGGTAATAAACCATGTGACTTTGTTTTCTGCCTACAGATCCCTGAGGAACTTCTTCAGAAAGAATGGAAAACATGAGGGAGGGGGCTTTGGGAGGTCAGGATTTGAGGATCCTGGGTTTCCGGCCGTTTCCTTTCTTCCATTATAATTTGGTAAGATGATTTGAAATTTTGTAAAAAAAAAAAAAAAGTCAGTATTGTTTTGAAAAAAATTGTTTACAATAGAAGATTTTGTAGCACTTATGCTAGCTAAATTGGAATCTTTTTACTCTCATGTTTTAACATCTATTATTATTGCTTATTGCAGTTTCGATAATGACAATGCCTCCTACTCTCGTTGTCTATTAAAACTTAGAATTCCATAATCATACAGGTAAACTCTCACAGCGCTAATAATTGTTGTGTGTCTGTATGTTCCTCTGCAGCACATTTTTACTGCATATGTCTTCTTTTCAGTAATGCAAGGGTAAGCATTTGTTTCCGATACAATTGCAAGCGGTTCTTAATGTAAACATCAGTATTCCATCAGCCTTACAAATCCACAAGCAACACTCTCCATAAGCATCGGCATTGTTATCTCTCTTCCTCCAGGGAATACATTTTCACTTTGGTAATTTCACATGTATTTTTAGGATTAAACGTATGCTTCTCTCACACTGGAGTGAGGAGGGGCATGCTCATTTATCATCAGGCAGGCAGTCTGTTTTCTAACATGTAAAGGGAGAGAGAGAGAGGGTGAGGGTGGTGGAGAAAAAAGAAAAAACCCTGCGGTCCAACTTGACTTTTGAGAATTTTCCAGTGTTTTGGACCTCTGTCCATGGTAGCATATACCAGGTGGCATTCATTTTAGGTGACAGAACAAAGAGGAGAGGAGAGGAGAGGAGAGAAGGGGAAAGGAGAGGAGAGGGGAGGAGAGGGGAGGGGAAGAGAAGGGAAAGGAGGAGAGGCGAGATAGTTGTTCCTCCTATCAAATGGTCAATCCAGCTCTTGGTTCTAGCACTATTTTGGCATCTATCGGCATTGAGGTGTTAATTTCTAGAGTAGGATGGAAGTCCGCGTGTATTGGCTGATACTGGGAGGAGCAGGCAAGTTAAAATAGGAGCCATTTGCTTTCCTTTCTTTTTTCTCTGTTTTTAATCATTTCAGCATAATGCTCTTAGCCAGTAAACCATATTACTCCTACTACCATTCCCTAATAATAAGCCTAATTTAATAGGTAAATACTATATGTAAACAACTATGCTAATTATATGACATATATTACTTCATCTAAAACAGTCGTAACCCCTTTGAGGCAGGTGTTGCTTCATCCAGTGTTCAGGTTAGGTCATCGAGGCGTAGAGTTCAGTGGTTGCCCTGATAAGATACGGCAACTACATGTGGAACTGTCATCCCGATTCGGAAGTCAAAGGCCTCAAAGCTTTAACTGATGTAATATGATAGGCCAATTTTGTAAACCTCTGTATTATTTTCTTCTACAAAAAATGTTTTTTGAGGCTTTCAAGAAGAAAAGCTATACATTTTTCCTTCAATCGACATTAACTAAATAGGTTGTTTTGTTTGGCTCTCTGGGGAAAGTGTATGTGAGACATGGATTCTTCCTCAAGGAACTTGGAATCTAGGGATAGAGATTATGTAGATGAAAAAGTAATTGTTACACAGCAAAAAGTGGTAAGTATGACAAAAGAAGTATAGATGAGGTTTGTTTGGTAGAGAAGTGACTTGCAGTTGGGAAGATCAGAGAATCTTTATAATACAGGCCAGATATAGCGACACAGGAATGCAAAAGAAGGGATACCTATTAATAGGCAAATAAGGATACCCCACCCAGCCATACAATTTAGAAGTTTCCCCCAGCCTCATCATAGACAGGGATAGCAAAGTTGTGTGTCCTTGAGCAATTTATATTCTCTCTTTGACCCTATCTCCTTATCTATAAATTGAAGGGAATAGCCTGTAAGACAAGACAAGCTACAATCTATGGCTCCGTATTTGGATTCTGATTGGACAGGTTGCCAAAGAGAGAAGCAGTCTAGGGAAGAAAAGAGGGAACCATTATATAGACTCTTGAGCGACTGTTGCAGAGGAAGGGTAAGGTGGACTTTGTTGGACTGAAAGAAGATGGAATCTCTTCTTTAAGGCCCAAAGAGAGCCCTGGTTCTGGAAAGAATCTGCCCATAACCATGATGTCCATCTTGTCCTCACCCTTTGGCTTGCCTTTTTGCCTTTCCTTTGGCTTGCATGGTAAAAGGGTCAGAGTCTGGCCTTTGAATTCAGGCTGCTTTTGGGGGCTGGTTGGTAGGTGACCTCCACCCATTATATTTCTAGGTGAAATTTCCATGATGCTACAATTCAAGAAATGTAGATGAAGTACCAAGCACGATGCTGGTGCATAGTAGGGAGCAAGTAAGTATCTACCGGAAGTCAGGAAAGAGGTGACTTTCCTGAAACTGACCGTAACCAAACCCACATTCATCTTTCCAACGCACGCAAAGACAATCCATGAGACATCGAGCATGGAGCAAGGAAAGGAAACAGGAAAGGAAAAAAGGCAGGAGCGCAAGCCTCCAATCCACCTCCTGGAAGAGGGAGAGTCAGAGAAATTTAAAGACGAAGGAAAAGAGGTCTGGGTAAGAACCTGCAGCTGCCGATATTAGTCCTGTTAACTTTGGTTGCCGCTTTCAAAGCTAAGGGCAGTTTTCCAAATGATCTAGCATCTTCTTTTCTGGTGATAACAACTCAAGGGCCTTGCTGGAATTTGAGGCTTTCTCTCCCATCAGTCACTCTTTTCACATTTTATTGGCAAAAGGGTACTGTACAATTTCCAAAGGGAACTCTGCCATCAACATAGACATCACGTCAATGGGCGATTAAGCATTCATTAATAAAAATACGCAGGCTATGTCCTCAGGAAAGTGAAAGTGAAATAACATTAAGTGGAAAACCCAGATAAAAATTATATGCAGTCTCTAATTACTACAATGGTTACACGTGGAAAGATGTAAAACAGGCCAAGGAATAATGAAAATCATTGTTTAAGCTTAAGGAATAAAGATAATTCCTGGTGAAGCTGATTTAATAATAAACTCCTTTCTTAATGACTAGATTATGGTACCTTCTCTTAGTGTTGCTAAAAACCCAAATCATGCAGAAAATGTAAAAATCCCTATATAATCTCACCCCCCCCCCAAGGGCTAAGATTTAGCAGACTTTTAGTAGACTGCTGGAATACTTCCAGATTTCGATGCATATATGAGCATACCTACACGTATTTCTCCAAAAACTGAACTGTATCCTGCATCTGTTTTATATATTTTTTATTTTTAATAGCAAGAGTGTTTTTGATAGTGGAGGCAATGTAAATTCATAAAATCTTCAAACGATAAAAGGTAATCAATTTAAACACAAATAATTCTAGAGGTTCAAATACAAATGACAAGGTAGAGTCTTTTCCTGGATTGCCATCGAGATTCCAATCAGGCGGATTCCCGCGGTTCTGAAATGCCGCAGCCTGGTCATAAAACTCTGTCCTCCAAGGTCAGGAAGAAGGGCAATGGAGGAATTCCGATGGTGTGGGGGAAGGGGACTTTAGCCCCATCTGTCATTTTGTGCCTGACCCATCCAGACAGGGCTCCGTGGAGTTCTCCGCAGTGAGGAAGGAAGAAGTTGCCTCTTCTGTTAATTAAATAGATGCGAGCCCAGGGAGCCCGAAAGTGAGCCGCCAAGAGGCAACTGGTGAAAAGCTGCTACATATGTGCCAGCGGGCCCACAGGCTTGGTTTCCATTTTCTGTGTTTACACCCTACGTTCCAAGGAGACCTGCTATCCATATTCTGCAGGTCTTGAGCCTGTGTGCCTTCTCTCCCCAGGGATGCTTCTCAGCTAACGGAGCCTCTTATTCATTATCCTCATGTCATTCCAGCTAATAGGACTGAGGCTTTCCTGAGGTCACATGGCAGCGCCACTCTGTCTTTGAACCAGGCGGGCTGGAAAAATGCCTTCTCCCTTCTGCTCTGTAACGACTTGAGTAATGAAATAATGTAAGGTTATGCAGCTCAGCATATGGTATTTCCTCAGAGAGTAGAATCATAAGAATGGAAACCTCAGAAGTTAGTCTTTCGGTAGAACAGTCTCGTGGAAGCCTCTCAGATGTACTAGACTTGCTATTTTTTTTAACACAGCCCTGGTGGGTTTGGGGACCTATGAATGCTGGCCACTGAAAGCGTTTCCATTTTTTTCTGAGGTGAGAGCGGAATGCATGCATCAGATCCTCAAAGAGATTTGCGGCCCCCTAAAATGTAAAAAACCCTCACATTATAGATGTGGACATAGGGCATGCTAGTGTTGCTCGGGCCAGATTTCCTTGGTTTTCTTTTGCTATTGCAATCACATGCTTCCCCCAATTCCATAGGGCTTTTGCTTCTAAAGGCTCACACCTGTGACTTTTCGGAGGCTTCTTGCTTACTCTGAAAGCTGAGTATCTGGAGTTTATGTCCCCTTGGGGTGGCTCTTGGTCAGCACAGGCTGGTGAAGTATGAAAGCCAGCTACGTTGTCTCCAGCGGGGACAATCCGATGTGTGCCTTAGACTCCAGTGTGCCCGTGGAATCAGGCTGCAACTGGAGCCAGCTTTGCCAGAAATTTCTTGTCTTCCTCCCCATCCGCATCTTTGTTCCCTCACTACCTTCTGGGTTTTTCTGGGAGCACTTTCTTAATAATTTGCACAGGAGTCCTGGTCTCAGGGTCTCCTTCTGGGGAACCTTCTCTAAGATAACTGCATATAGAATGCCAGCAAGTCTCTCTTGCCCTGAACCTCTTTAAAAATAACTGATCACATCCTAGAAGCGAGATGGGTTGTCATGGACAAGCTGGAGGCATAGTAAGGGGCAAAGCGAATGTGAAACAGATAGATGGGCATATAAGCAGGACAGAGAGAAGGGAAAGAGGAAAAAGAATGGCAAGGGAATCATTCATTTATTCACTCGCTACCATGTTACGCTGGAAAAGGTTTTAAATGAGAACGGAAGAATCTAGGTTCGTCTTCGGACTCTGTAAATTGTTAGCTGTTTGGCCTTAAACAAGTCACTCAAATTCCCTGAGCTTCAAGTACTCTCACTGTAAATCAGCGATCATAGTACCTAGTTCAGAGGCTTATTGGAAGAATCAAATAAGACAATGGAAGTGAAAACATCTGAAAGTCATAAAGCATTTCAGATGAAACGGTGCCTTTACAGAGCATCTGTTTGTCCCATGATTTAGACTACATTAGTACAAAACGCACTTAAGATAGAACACTGTCGTACAAGAGGTTTTAATTGAACTGGAGAAACAACACAAACACAAAGGAAATAGCTAAATGACAGGTAAGCACGTATCAATATACAGAAGTATGCAGACATCGAGGGCAAAAGAGATTTCAGAAGGTGGGTGAGGTCACACTTGCCCTGAGGGAAAGCCTCATGGCTTGAAGTCATTTCTTTCTGTTAAATGCTTCC
Organism: Paguma larvata; assembly: GCA_030068075.1. NCBI lineage: Eukaryota > Metazoa > Chordata > Mammalia > Carnivora > Viverridae > Paguma > Paguma larvata. The sequence continues at coordinate 80,330,485 of CM057824.1, read as the reverse complement.
CCGGCACCTGTTCTCCTTCTTGGAGCGCTCTTCACATCAGTAGAAATCGGTTATTTAATGTCCAGCTTTTCCACCAGATTGTGGAGTACAAATCATATCTGAATTATTCACCTAGGAGTCTCCAGTACCTAGCACGTAGTTGGGGTACTAGAAATATTTCTTGATGAATAAGTGATATGAGGTGAACATTTTAGGGTAGATGGAATTTGAACAGGCAATTCAAAAATATGTTGTAATGTGAATGAAAAGAGAAACAAAGGATAAAACTAATTTAGACCCAGGCGGGGCTCATGCTCAGCATAGCTGGAGAAAATTCGGAGATACAGGGTAAGGGCCACACTATAAAATGGTTTTGACTGCCAAAGTGATGGACCTTCACCCATGAGGAGTCATTGGAACCCTTGTAGCATAAAGATGTGATGGTATCAGTGCAGTAGGAATTTCCTCCTGACAGCAGGTGTGGGGTGTGCTGTGGGGATACGTGGAATGGTGGGGATAGGACTCATAGCTGATGAATGGGGGCTGAGCACTTAGACTAAGGGCAGCCATTATCTTGAGGTGCGATTCATCGCCAGGGGCACCTACCCTGTCTCAGCTTCCCTTTCGTAATTTAACCAGAGCTTAAACTTTTGTGTCAAAGACTTACAGTCTCTATTCCTCATTATTCTCCAACAAATGAATTGGCAAAGAACAGATTTACAGAAAGCCAGATGGTGAAATCAACCACCGATTCGATGCCCTTATCTACAAGTTTCCTTCCAGGTAGCATTTGGCCTGTGTGTAAGCACCTCCATGGGCAAAGAGCTCACTACCTTCTAAGGCAGCCTGTTCCATGCCAGCGTTATTGGCATTATTGAAATTCAGGGCATGCTGACATGATTGGTCATTTGTTTCAAGAAACTCCATGAGAATTATCTTGCCCTTGGTATGGGACTGGCAGTCAGAAAACTTAGATTCTATTTGTCACTTGATAGATGACATTGGGAAAGCCATTTCTTCTGAGTTTACTTTAGTGTTCTCACCTTCCGAATGATGACGTTGGACCAAATTATTGATTTTCAAATCTGGGTAATCATTGCAACCACCAAAGAAACTTGTTAGAACCATAGCAAATCTCCTGAATCAGAGTCTTAGAGAGCTGGGCTGGGGAATCATATCATTCACGAACCCGAGTGATCTTATGAAGCCAACCAGGTCTGGAACAGGGTAGAAGCATCTGGGATCCCATGGACTAGACAAGCCCCTAGGTCTTCTCTGGCTCTCAAAATTCATTCGAAGATTTTGTTCTGTGATTCCCATCTTAGTAATAATACAAATAGTCATAAAACTATAATCTTTATGTCATGATATACCAGCCTAGGTTTTAAAAGTGAGGGGAGGGGAGGGCATCACTAACAATGTAAAGAATTTTTCTCTAACTCTACCCCTTTCTGTATTGGGAGGAATTGCTGGGGCGCCACAAACACCCCATTTCAGGTACGGGGTATTCTGCTCTTCTGCTCAGACTCTGGTTCTGATGAGCGCCCTCGCCCTGGAGTGACAGGTGTGTCATCTCTGAAACACAAGAAGTCCTTCAAAAATGATGTTGGTGCTGTTGTTCTCACTATGTCCTGCTGACAACGATTATCTTATCCTTACCAGCAGCGTCCCCATGAGTCATAGCCACTAAGCCCACTGAGATTGCTGATGAAAGGGCCACAGGCATCACTAAGTTACAAGTAGATCAAACGGGTTTCATCTCCTGTGTTGGCTCAGACCAACTGAGAAGCCCACGCCTGCATCAGGGTTTGGGGGGAATGCCATGAACCACTTAATTATGTCTGTTATGAGCACAAGGATGAAAAACGATGGTATGCCAAGGATGGACCATCTAGTCCAAATTCCCCCTTTTATTTTTGGCTCTTTGTTTTGTTTTATAGATGAGAACACTGGAGCCCAGAGAAAGACTTACCCAAATTCCCCCAAGTACTGTAGAGACACAGATTCTTCCAGGCAAAATTCTACTTGGAGGCGGCTGGCCAAAAGGCAGACCTTGAGGCTTGTGGTATCTTTCCGTGTGTGTGTGTGTGTGTGTGTGTGTGTTTCCCTGTGAAACCCAGGCAATCCTCCACCTTGTAATGCAATGCCTCTTGTGCATAGTCTGTGTGGGCTTTCCAGATGTTTATCTGTCCTTTCAAAGTTAGAAAGAAATTCTCTACAGGATTTATCCAGGCAGCATGATCTCGGGACATTACTTACTGCATTTTCTAATAGTTGCTATTTCCCCTTTGTTAAAGGGTCAGCTATAAAATGACGCTTCCTTTGCTGAAAGCCTGTACTGCCGGACAGATTAGATAACTCAGGGGATTTGCAGCACACTGTAGAGCCTTTAACCCCTGGGGCACTCTTTCATCTCTCACGCAGATTAGGCCTGACAGCTGTTCAGGAGTCTTCTTGGAAGGGAATGCCCAGCCGCTTGTCGCAAGACAATCAACACAGAGAGAGAGAGAATGAGAGAGAGAGAGAGGGGGAACCTTTTTGAAATCTTGACATTCACTTTGTCATCCTTGTACTCCAGTTGTCTGTCACTCCACACATCAACAGAGATCCATGACATCTGGGTGAAGTTTAGTTGGCACAGAACAAGGAGGCGCTGACCACAAAAACAAGTACTGGTTGTCTGGCCCCAAAGCTCTGTCCACAGGCCACCCGTAAAAAGATTTCACCACACGTGATCCTGATTCCAGGGCAGGTGCTAGGAAAACATCACTTCTTGAATTGAAGATGAGGCTCTTTGTCACATTTCCATAGAGTTCTTTATTCTCCATCACGTCCGCTTCCCGGAATGACGCCGAGAGCTATAATGGTACATCTTTCGGGTTGAAATTGTTCAACGTCTTGGTTGAGTTCAACCCCCTCAGAGATCTACTGTAGAATTCACCTCAGAAAATTTATGGAGTTGCATGACGATTATTGGGACTGTTGACTACATCATCGGAGTAGACTTCAGTGGGAAAGAATACATTATCAATGGGATTTTTAAATATTATTGACCCAGAGCAATAATTCACAACTTTTCCAGTTAAAGGATGCCTCATATTCGGGAACACCTCCAGCCATAACCGTGCTCATTCTTATTAATATTCATGGAATGACAAAACATTTGTATACTTACATATCTCTGGAATCTTGTCATAACCCCTAGCCTCTCAAATTCTCCCTCCACCTTCTCCAAGTTTCTCACAGATCAGCAGCCTCTGACCCAGTGGATTTATGCGCGTGTGCATCTTATAGTAATGGTATCTGTTGAAATAACCCAACAAAGTCTCTGTTCTTACAATTAGGTTTCGTTTTCATAAATACACAGCAGTCATTTAAAAAGGCTGTAGAAAAGAAAAGCAGGCCATTGACAATTTTCAACCAAGTTACTATTTATTTCTATTTCTTTGTATCCCAAATCTTTCGATGAGAGACTAAGTCAGCTCAGATGATCACCACGACACACTTGCTCTAATATTGCTGCTGCAGTTTCATTATTTTTTCTACTTTCATAAGTATCATTAATAAATTAGGGATAACCATAGAGTATTATTAGCCTTTTCTTTATCAAGGAAAGGTATTATGAAAGGAAGGTATTTTGGAGAATTGTGGTGGAGTGGAGAGAACATTGGATTACTAGTAAGAAGACCCCATTCTTATTATCAGGCTGAGTATTTGGCCATGGGATTTAACCCTCCTGAGCATCAGTTTTGTCACCTATAAACTGAAAAAATAATTCCATTCCTGCCTCACAGCAGAGTTAAAGAGATCAAATACAATGATGTACACGAAAGAACCCACAAGCTTTAAAGTTCTGCGGTGTGACTTGCAATACCTTTTTTATTATTATAAAGGTAATGGTAGTTTATTATGGAAAACTGCAAAATGTAATAAAATGTGAAATAAGTTAATATTAACTCATGATCTCACCCTTCAGAAGTATTACCTGTTAAAATTCTGACATGTGAATTTCCACACTATTTTTGCTCTCCATATAGGCGTATGAAAGTGTTTAAAAAATTGAAACCTATCAGCATGGTTTTATGATGTACTTTTTGTCACTCAAGGAATCTGGAGCATGATGGGCTGAAGTGCCTTTCCCTAAAAATTGTATGTTGAGGCCCTAATCCGCAATGTGACTATATTTGGAGATAGGTCCTGTAAGAGGTACTTAAGGTTAAATGAGCTCATGAGGGTGGGGGCTTAATCCAATACGACTCACGTCTTTTCTAAGAAGAGGAAGAGATACCCCAGGTGTGTGCCCACGGAAAATAATGGCTATGTGAAGACACAGGGAGAAGGTGGCCACCTGCAAGTCAAGGCCAGCAACGTGAGAAATAAATTTCTGTTGTTTAAGCCACCCCTCTGTGTGTTTTGTTACGGCAGCTCTCGCAAACAAACAAGGTGGGCATTTCTGTTTAAATATCCTTAAGGAATTTTATTTTTAATGTCCACAGATTCATCTTTTTGATATAATTATGTAACGAATCTCCAATTTTGACCATTTAGGTCACTCCCAATTTTTTTGTTATAATAAATAATGTTCCTAATATCCTTACACATTTGGTAAACTTTTATTTTTCTTTATTTTTATTTTTTGGTGCAAAATGCTCTCCAAAAGGGCTGTCGTATAAATTAATGGGATCAGCTATGAGAATTCTTTGTACTATTTGGCATCTTTTCTGAGTTAAAAATCATTTTAAAGTGAAAGTTAAGGAGAGAGAGAGAGCCCGTAACAAGGATAGAATATGTCTAGAATATTTATACAAGGATTATCTGCAGCCGTTATTATTTACGTACAAGACCAGACAAGCCTTCTTGGAGATCAATATTCTGATTACAAATACCATCCATCAAACAGAGACTCTACCATAAATGCTTTCCAATAGTAGGAATTTGACAATTTGGTGCACGAAAGGGATGGGAAAGAAAGGATGCTCGGCAGAAAGTATCTTTCTAAAAATTATTGCTCCTGCACAGAGAAGAGAAAATGCAGGGGTGGAGGAGAGATCACGGCCTTTGGTGGTCTCTTCCTTAATTGTATAAACAGTGGCCGTCGGTACCTGTCTCCCTATGTCCCCCATATTATGAAAAGACTTACCCTGGTTCTTATAATCAGGGTGGTGTTTCCTGGGATATGGGGGGAGTGAGATAATTCGATTAATGTCCAATATTTACTAAGCACCTAATGCATACAAACTTTTGTGGGAAGTTACAGAAATTAATAAGGATGAGTTCCTACGCTCTAGGTGGACAAGATAGTGAGACAGTCTAATAGGACAACAAGAAGTACTCATGAAAATTGAAGGCAGTAAGCCCATTGGAAGCTGGCACAGTACTGACTAAGCATTAAAGAGATCCGGGCATCAATAATAGAGGAGGTGGCTTTTAGGGACAAATAGGGTATTGCTAAGAAGAGTCAAATGGAAGGCCTTAAGAATACCTCACATCTGAAAGGAAAACCTTGGGGCCAGGGAGGAACGGAGCCTGGGGTGTGTGATGCGGGATGCACCGGGGTGTGGGAGCCACGAATACCATAGTGTGGATTTGGGATAACCAGGGAGCCACCAAGAGTCTTTTATTTGTATTTAAATATCACTGAGAAAACTGTAACGGATAAAAAGAGTAGAAGAAAACACATCGTGCCTGGTTCAAGAGTGGCAGAGGGGAAGAATTTGCTCCCTACCTCACTCTACCGAAGCTCCCAAAATTCAGTTTAGGAGGACGCTTGCTGCACTTTGCAGAGCCAGAAAATCGGGAGTTATATGCCAGTCACACATACAAGTCAGTGAGATGAGGTGATGAGACAAAAGAATCCACACATTTTTCTCCCCCGAGCGCTTGGCAGGTAGGTTTAGTATCTGTCAAGGCATGGAAAAATGGCTTATCTTCACTCATAGTAATGCATAAACCACATTTATTTGTAAGGTGTCAGTCCGGCATTTGCCAATCTCGATGTGACTTTTGGAAAGTGACGTGCCCTCTCTGAACCTCGATGTTCTCCTTTGTCTAAGGTGGGTAAGAATTTCCTACCTCATAAGGATCTCGAAAGCTTTAAATGAGATAATGCATGTGAAGGTGTTTGTTCCCTTAAAAGTGTAACACAAATATTATTATTATTATACTAATTCTGTATTTCTCTTTTATTCAGTGGGAATGACAGAGGAAATATTGTGTACTATTTTACCAGAAGGTGGCAGCATGTGGTTTGCTAGGCCCATCCTCTCTCTTAAATCTAGGAGGCATTTTCTGGAGACTTCTTCAAGCAACCATGAAAATCCCATGGAAGCCCCTGATTCTTCCGTCTTACTTTATTTTGTTTTGGACGATAGGGGGATTAATACAGAGAAAAGTTGTAGGAAGCGAAGTCTTCTTAGAAGCTCAATTAAGGCGAAACATTTTTTTTCCTGGCCCCACCCACCCCTGCAGGGTATGTGACATTGGGGGCCCCACATTTGTTTGCAGCTTCTTAAAATGCCTTCCTTGTTGCCTGATGTTTGAAGCAGGGACTTATGGTTTTATGGATCTGATTAATGCTTTTATCTGATTGTCTTGTCTTCTACGTGTTAATCCACATCAGCACATACACGTGCATTAACGGACCCCTTCTGGCTGCAGAGACGATCTGAAGAAAATTTCAAAGCCTGCCGTATCCTTCAGGATTTTACAGCCAGTCTTATTGGGAAGACGGAGTATGAAAGGGTTTAAAAATAGTTATAAAATAATTTATCAGCATGACCAAACAAAGGTGCTACTGGCTGAATATTGGAGGTCCTACAAATACAGAAATGGTCAAAAGACACAGAGAGGGAGGGAGATAAAACATGAGAGACTCTGAAAGACTAAGAACAAACTGGAAACGGGGAGAGTGGATGACGGCACAGAGGAGGGCACTTGTTGGGATGAGCACTGGGTGTTGTATGGAAACCAATTTGAGAATAAATTATTAAAAAAAAAAAAACACAAATACAGAAATGGTCAGAGGTGGTAGGAAGACTTTTTGGAGGAAATGTATTCGACCTGTTACTTCAAATCAGAAAAATGTTTGTGATGTTTTATAACCTATTCCCCTGCACACATACCCCAAACAGAACCAACACACCCTGCATGCCACCATTCCCCACGGTGCCCAACAATCTCATACTGTTTTCATCTCATAATGTTTTCTTTGGACTTTGGTAAAATATATTATTTCCCATTATTTCTTATAATGATATAAGACAGTTCATCTGGATATATTGCAAAACTAAGGCTTTGGAGAACAGGGACTACATCTCTCTAAATATCTCTGTAGTGTGTCTAGTAAAACTAAATAGTTTTGTGGCAAGTAGTTGTATTGATAATGTAGAGATGGAATATATGTCAAACTAGGAATAACCATCTTTTTAAAACATTTTTTTAATCTTTATTTAAAGAACATGAGTGTGGGAGGGGCAGAGAGAGAGATGGAGACACAGAATCAGAAGCAGGCTCCAGGCTCTGAGCTGTCAGCACAGAGCCCGACGCAGGGTTCGAACTCATTACCGTAATGAGCTGAAGTCAGATGCTTAACCGACTAAGCCACCCAGGTGCCCTTCTTTAATCAGTTTTTTAAAAATTGCTTTCAAGGTCTCTAGTTGGATAACCACTGTTCCCCGGACTTGGCTTTGTTTCCCATCTTGACAATGACGGTAGTACCATATGCTGGTGTTGTCATGAAACCCAAGTCGAGTATGAAGTACAGTCCAACTGATGCTTATTGCTTGATTTTTGTCAAGTATGGAGACAATGAAAAACGATTTTTTTTTAATTTTAGAAACTATTTACAGAGTGACATGAGGTGCCTAGTCTGTGCCTATGATCCAAAATTGACAGTACGCTAGATTCGGTTTCATTAGGAAAGAGCCCAGGACCCCACGCCTGATTCAGTCTCTGTGATCATTGTGCCTCAGTGAGAGGAACCGGGAAAGTATCCAGGTCTATAAATTTTTTCCTGCAGCCCATAAAATTTATAATTAACCACTGCCACCATTTTCATTTCCAAATTTGTTTAAAAAAACTCTCTGATTTCTGCCCAAGATCCAACTGAAATGGCCTCCTCTCACAGGATAAGAAGCACAGATTTATCTAGCCAGGCATTTATTTTGTCTGTGAGATCAAACCAATAATTAAACCATATCAAAAGAGGTCATTCTACACCACAGGAGACTTTTGCTAACACACAGGTTGACCTGTGAAAGTCACCTCCCTTCCCTGAATCTCATTTTACCCATCTGTAAAAAAAAAAAAAAAAAAAAAAGGAGATGGCATAGATTGTCTCTGAGGTCCCTGCCAGCTTTGACCTTCTGCGATTCTGAGGGAGGCCAAGTTCTGGTAGTTGACTAGGATTCAGTATCAGACTCCTTCCTGCAAGGAGTAGGGCGGGCCTTTTTAACCCAATTTTGTTTACCATGTGTATTCGTATCACCACCTGAATTGACTGGTTGACTGGCCCCCAATAATGGGGCCTAACATGAAAACTCCACCACCAGATCAACCTCTTCCCCCTTCTGGTTTGGAAGCACCATGCGGGTAGTGAAAACTTCATTTCAGAGCTGCCTGGGTCCTCCAACAAATGTAGAACACATGAATGCTGCCTCTGATGATGAATGTCCCCGAGCTAGGGCAATTATCATCTATGGGTCAGCAAAAAGAGCACTCGCCCTAGAGGAAGGGAGCTTCCATTTGAGACCTGGCTCTGGTCCTAACATTGGCATGAGTCCTGGGCCTGAGCTTCAGTTTACAGATATTTAAAATGCAAGAATAACAGCTAACTACATTGCCTATGGTATTTGCCAGGTGACATAATAGATGTGAATTTTTATGAAGATACATCACTCAACATTAATTGAGAATCCACAATAGAAGAGTGATATGGTTTTTAAGGACCTTTCAAGACTGTTTTGGGAAAGAAGAATGTGCAGATATGCAAAAGAGTAATGTAATAAAGGACTAAAACTGATAGGTTTATTAAAGAAGTACAAATGGCATGAGCAGAGCGGAGTCCATGTAATTCACTACATCAACAGAGAAAACAAGTTCAACCAAAAGAAAATCTCAACAGGTAAGAAACTAGTACAGAGAAAAAAGTACTTGATAAAATAGCTACTCATGAGTAAAAACCATCAGAAAATACCCCTAAATTTTTTTTTTCCCAGGCTAGAACGATGCCCCAGGCTGGGAACCTAAAACAATTATCGTTAATAACGTTAGAAACATTCCTAGTTATGGGCCGCCTGGGTGACTCAGTCAGTTAAACATCTGACTTCAGCTCAGGTCATGATCTCACAGTTTGTGAATTCGAGCCCTGCATCGGGCTCTGTGCTGATGGCTCAGGGCCTGGGGGCTGCTTTGGATTCTGTCTCCCTCGCTCTCTCCTCCTCCCTCACTCACTGCCCCTCCCTCGCTCATCCTCTGTCTCTCAAAAATAAATAAATGTTAAAAATAAAATTAAGAAAAGAAGAAACATTCCTAGTTAAATACAAAAAGTTACAGGTGCACACCATATTTACAAAGGTTACCTCCCCGTACTGGAGATCTTACCCCAGGACATAAGAGAAAATAAAGGAACAAACAAACCTATTAACTATGAGAAAAGAAGCAAAAAAAAGTCTCCTTATTTGTAGATAATATGATCATCTATCTAGAAAATCTGTGAGAATCCATTTAAAAAATTATAACTATTAAGATATATTTAATATTTTATTTTATTAATATTTAATATTGCTATATTTAATATCAACAGCTTTCCTAAATATTAGCAAAATCAATTAGAAAGTATAAAATGAAAATTGCAACCACAATAGCATCCAAAACTATAACATTGCTATTAATGCGAAAACTATATGATTTATTAAAATTCATAAACAAAGACCTGGATAAATGGAGAGATAAACGGTATTTCTGCAAGGGGAGACTCATAAATAACCAGTTATAGGTGACAATTAAAAGAACAAGGTAGTTCCATGCATGTCAGCATGTGAATACCTTCAAGACATTTTAAGTGAAAAAGAAAAGAAAAAGTAGGGGCACCTGTGTGGCTCAGTGGGTTAGGTGTCCGACTCGATCTCAGCGCAGGTCATAATCTCACAGTTCGTGGAATCGAGCCCTACAATGAGCTCGGTGCTGATGGCACGGAGCCTGCTTGGGGTTCCTTCTCTCCCTCTCTCTGCCCCACCCCTCTGTTTCTGGTTTCCTCTCAAAATAAATAAAGAAACTCAAAAAAATAGCAGAATAATACAAAAGGAAAATATCCATGTTTTTAAAAGACACAGTCCTGTATTTCTATGTACATGAATGCAAGGAAATGTCTAGGAAAAATTAATGTGGTTACCTCAGGGAAATTGGGTGGGACCGAGCAGAGGAAGGGATTCAGTTTTTCCTGTATTCTCGGAATTGCTTCTAGCAATATATATTTGTGTATTACTTGTGAGAGGTATTAATACCAGTGAGGAAAATGAGGGATGGGGGAGAGGAATTTCTTAGAGCAGGCCCTTTGAAAAATGGGAAGGTGATTTTTAACAGGCGGATACATGTGGCAAAGGCATTCCAGAATGGAGGAAAAGCTGTGAGGGAAAGGCATGGGAGCCTAAACATAAACGGGACAGACGTTTGCCAGTTACCAATCTGTACTGTGCAAACTTAAAGTTCACAAAGCACATTTCACCCAGCATCTCCTATGAGTGGCACTATAATGTAGTGGTTTAAAAGCACCAGTTCTAGGGGCACCTGGGTGGCTCAGTAGGCTATGCATCTGACTCTTGAATTCGGCTCAGGTCATGATCTCCTGGTTCGTGGGATCAAGCCCCATATTGGGCTCTGTTCTGGCAGCGTGGAGCCTGCTTGGAATTCTCTCTCTTCCTCTCTCTCTGCCCCTTCCCCCCCCCCTCTCTCTCAGGGTAAATAAATAAACTCAAAAAAAAAAAAAAAAAAAAAGCAAGCATCAGTTCTAGATTTAAATCCCAGCTCTGCCACTGGCTAGCTGTGTGACCTTGGGCATGTTACCCAATCTCCTTGACCTTCGTGTTTCCTCATTTCTAAAGATGGACTAATAAAAATACCTTATAGGTAACATCTTAACTAGAAACCTCTTGTAGTCTACTCAGAAATTTTGGATAATTTTTATTCCATATGAAAATACTATGTCTTCCAGTTTTCTGTCATGAAAACCATTTCTACCTTTATATGAATAATGTCTTTATTGGCCTCTTTCTCTGAGATGCCATGTGATGAAATGTTAATGGACTCAGTGTGTTTTAGAATCTGCACCAGAAAACCACACACTTCATTGAGTGGGGGAGGGGGGGGACATCCCTCTAATGCACAGGGGACTAGTCAAAGAAGATCGCTATGAAGACACCTCCACAGCTTTGCTTTGTGTTTTGCTATAGATTGTGCCCTTTCTCTTCTCCGTGAAAGAAATGGTGAAAAAAAAGATAAATGAGCATTTGTAAGGCAAGTCAGCTTCCAAAGAAAAAATCACTTCCAGATAAGAAGGCAGACCTTCCCCCAGCGTGGCTGCAGGTGAGACGGAAGTCAGCAACCATGATTAATATTTTAACAAGGATGTAGGCATAAATAACATCATTACCAAATGTAATGCCGCAAACCGGAGAGGTCGTGTCTGTGAGTTTTTGCATGATTAGGCTTTTGGAGGAAGAAGAAAGGAGGCAATAGAAAATGCAGTCAGAATTTGATTCCGATCATCTCAGAATTACGGGGAAGAACTGGTGAGCCAGTAGAGCATGAGAATCCGTGCTCAATATCCCCAGGGAATTCTTAGGGGTAGGAAAACCCATATAGATTGGACACAGCTTTAAAAAAATGCCTTACATGAAACATGTGTGCTGGAACCGAATCTTCCCAAACCTTAATCCCTGATGGATACAAACACAAGTTCAGTTCTCAGTTAGCATCGCTTGGTTTTTTTTCCATTGTCGTTCGCATGTGATCTTCAGCATTCCCTCCTCGTTCCGTTCAGGGAGACATTCACTACTGTCTGCGGCTCCTTTGTGAACCTCAAAATCTCCTTAAGGGCCTACCTGGCTCACTATACAGGTCAGTTGACCAATTTTCAAAAACATTAACTGAGAATATTAAACAAGAAAAGAAACGAGGCTCCATGACCTTACTTTTCTGCTCAAAACCCCCCAAATATGTACATCAGTTTGTTCTCTTTGACACAAAATCTTCCCGCAAACAAAATTTCCTTTCTACGTACTAGAACAAAAGGCTTGTATCTGACATGCTTAGTCTGACCTTGCACCCTGCTCCGAAATTCTTCCTCATTCCGCTGCCCCTGCTGGCACAAGCCCAGGAGGTTCTAACTAACCTCAGGCTCCTCAGAGCACCAGGTTCCAAGGAGGCTGGGCAATTCTTTCAGCCTGTGTCTCAGCATCCCTGACTCCTGGCTTCATCCTGTCACAAGGTCCCCATGAATGTCAGGGCCAATATACAAAAGTCCCCAGAGTTACTTTACATGATACGCCACACTTAGTGGCTAATAACTACCCCGTCGTCATCTCTTGCTGAAAGCAGTACAGCATCCAGAATGCTTGCAACATTGGTCTGTTTTGGTGGCTGGCCTGGGAAATTTTTCTGGAGCAGTAGGGTCCTTAAAGGAATTGTAGAGTCAATAAGTTGTCGCAGGTCTGGGTATCACCAAGTTAACCTGTGTGATCAATCCTAAATTAAGTCATAACATGGAGTGACTGATACTGGACCCATCAGATTCCAGAACTAATAAGAGAGAGGTCAGGTTTTGATCCTTTTGGAGTCAGTCAACTGCCATTACAGACTCAGTCACTCGCAGTAACCCTAGGTTCGGCTAGTTATTTACAAACGCCTATTCTTGTTCATGATGGGGAGGAGTGTACAAGTGTCTGAATGGCTTCGCAGAGGTTCCCATAACTCCTGGAGGCAGAAAGCCGACTCAGAGCACGCGCTCTATCAGTGATGAGAAAGGGATCCTAGGTTTGGAGGGAAAAGACCTGGGCTTGAATTTAGGGTCCCTATCCCCCTGCATGTATCTTGGGCAAATGGTTGATCGCAATGAACTCGAATTGCTCCTGCCGTAAGATGAGGGTAATGGCCACTGCCTACTTCGCAAGGTTATTGGAAAGCTCAAGTTTGGCAAGGATGGTGAAAGGTTTTCCTAAAAAATCACATACACATATTTGGAATGACTTGTGTTCTATTATTGTCAGCATCAGTACTGGTGCTGATGAGCATACTTCACGTGTATAAGAACCAGCTGGAAAAGCTGTTAAAATGCAGATTCTAATTCAGTAGATCTGGGAAGGGACCCAAGAGTCTGTTTTTTTAATAAAATGCCAGGTAATGTCAATACCGTTCGTCTAGGGACCATCCTTTATGTGGCAGATGCTCAGGACCACTCAGGACCCTTGAAAGTGACAAATGTCTAGAATGCTTCCATATATGACCAGCGGTGAGAAGTACAATATCTTAGAGTGTCTATTCTATTTTGCACATAAAGGCTGCTTTTACTTTGCAATGACTGCACACAATGAGGGCATACGAGTCTGTAACATATCCTCAGTTGTGGACTGTTGGATTCTGTTACCATAAACCATAAATGCAGTCAAAGAATATTGATGAATATCTTCTATACGTTTTTTTTTTCCTTTAGGTATTTTGCTTTGCCTAAATACTCAGCTACTCTTCAGAGAAAATTCAATTTGGCAATTTGTTCTTGGTGATCCCGAGAAACGATTTCCAGTAGAGACGAGTTCTTCCAGACAGCCTGAGAGGGACCTTTCCCTTCCACGTGCCCACCAGGCCCCGTAGAGAATCAGCAGCTGCGCTCACTGTGAAATTCGTCTTTGTCACAAATAGCAAATCACATACTATAGGATATCACGATCTCATTATGGGATGTCATCTCACAGCACAAATACATTATTTTCACCAGATTTACAGACCGCGCAGCCCATGTCACCGCCAGCCCGTGATGGATAGGCTCTATCCGGATGTATTTGGGTGTGTGATTTACACATGGCAGGACCCCGGTGGACGTGGACCGCAGCCAGCCCCCGAAGGGCTCTAAAGAAGGTTTCTCCTTCACGGTCTCTTAAACACAAAACCCAGGGGTTGGAAAATGTTGTGGCACCAACTTTAAAGGAAAGAAATTAGGGGCTGCCTCAAAAATCTCGCTGTAACACTTTCCTTAGCACCTCATGTATTTGAATTAAGACCTCACAAACCAAGGGATTTTGGTTGAACTCACAGGAGACTCCATTGGATGGGCTGGCAAAGAAACATCCGGTATCATATTTCCTACTCTGGAAAAACTTTAACGGATAGTGTGTCTTCCAAGAGAAGAAGCATTGTGCTGTAGCATTTTGGAATTTCCATGGAGATCAAATCTCATCAAGAGAATAAGGTGTAAGAGAATTACAAGCATTTACTTACTTGTGGCCACTTACCTCTGGAAAGAGAGAACCGAATCCTAAGAAATGAAATGGTATGAATTTTATAGTGGAGAATTTCAGTACTAAAGGCCCTAAACTCCCTCACACTTTCTATTCAAACACCCTAATCTCTTCCCCACATTATTGTTGCCCGATCTCTGCTTGAATACTTTAGGTATTGGGGGGATCATTATCTCCAAACAATTTTTCTTCTCTTTTCGAAATACCTGGACCCTTGGAAAGGTCTTACACAGAATGACTGTATGTCTCTGATTGCCCCTCTCCGGCCCTAGTTCCAAGTCTTAGTGGCTCACAGCAGAAGTCTATCTCATCAACTCTCCAGCCCCAACCTCTTTAAATTCTACCTCCCACCAACCATAACCCTAATAACTCATACCACTGATACTATGTTAGTGTGGTCCCTATAGGAATTTCAGTTTTCTGAAGAAGCAGCATCATAGTCAAGATTAAGGTTTTCATTTTTTTCTAATTCACTTGCATGTGCTTATCAGAGAAAGAAAAAGAGAGAGAAGTAGAACAGCAAGGAAGAAAAAGAGTAGCGACATGGTAGATAAAGCTGGTGATTCTATCCATCTTTCGTCCCAGGGACTGTGCACCCCATGATAAGAGGAGAATCTCTTTCCTCCATTGGCTTAGTTCCCAATGTATTACACTGGGCATGTTTTAAGTATTTAAGATGATGTTTTTGGTGTTGTTATGACATAGCACCTAAACATGAGCCAACTACTTCATCTGGGGAATTATTAATATTTCACAGATACTAATTTTACGCTAAGCGTATCAGTTTTCCATTGCGCTGTAACAATTGCCACACAGGTAGTGATTTAAAGCAACACAAGCTTATTAGTTTACAGTTCTGGACAGTCAGACATCTGAGTCTTGCAGGCTAAACTTGATTTTAGCAGGGCTATGATTTTGTCGGTAGGGTTGCGTTCCTTCCGGAGGCTCTAAGGGAGAAGCAGTCCTTGCTTCTCCCAGCATCCAGAGGCCGCCTGCATGCTCATGGCCTCCTTCTCTGACTCCGTCTCTCCTATCTCCCTCTTAGAAGGACTCGTGATTACATGAGGCCCAGTGGGATCACCTAGGCCAACCTCTTCATCTGAAGCTTCTTAACCACATTTGCAAAGACTCTTTTTTCAGTTAAGATGACATATTCACAAGTTTCCAGGAGCAGGATGTGGACTTGGGGTGGAGGGAAGCATTAGTCAGCGTACTACCATGAGTTGAAGAAGCAGAAGCAATCCCGCGTTTTCTACTGTAAGGCGTGTATTTCCTGACCGTAAAGATGGCGCCCCAGAGTCCGATCTCAGCATCCCTCCTCTTCTGCCTGGCTGGTGATGGGGTAATTTATCTTCAGACCTGGGACAGGATGGGAGACGTGACCCTCAGGGGGCACAAGGCAAGGTGGCACTCCCACGAAGGCGTCAGTCTGTACTCACTCTGAGAACAAGGGCCTCCTGCAATTTCAAGCCCTGGGAGCCTTGCTTCCTTGGCCACGCATCCCTTTAACTTTCTATGTCTTGGTTTTCTCATCTGTAAAACTGGGATATCAAGTTAATAATCACTGCTCTTCCTCATCCTGCTTTTTTAAATGTTGCTTTCCTTTTTCATAAGAAAGTTACATAAAGGCACTTTGTCAACAGTCAAACACTAGGCACACATTTAGAACGGCTAAATGTTTTTAAGCATGAGGGTAGAATAAACACTTCCTACTTTCCACCCAGTTAATAGAAAAGTGAATTCATGTAAACAAAACATGTGAAGGTATATGTTTACAAAACAAATCAGGAAATGTCCAAAAGGAACCATACTGGTTTGTGGCCATGGTTCTTCAACCTTGGCTGCCCCCTGGAATCACCCAGAGAGTTTTACAAAGCGCTGATGCCTGAGCCTCCTCCCCGGAGACTCTCATTTAATTGGTGTGGGGTGCAGCCCAAGCACCGGGATTTTTAAAACTCCCCAGCTGACTCTAATGTGCAGCCAAGGTTGAGAACCGCTGGTTAATGACTACTTTAGAAGCCTCAGAAATGTGTTTTGAATTGATTTAAATTTTATGAAGAGTAGAGAACACACTTTTCCTATTTGCAGAGGGTATGCCGTAGAATCCACACGACCGGCAAAATTCACAAGATCGTATTCTGATTCGTATACAAAACCATTCTGTTAATGTATAGGAGGTGTCTAAACATCAAAATGCAAGTTAATGCTTATTTTTGCCCCAAAATTAAGTATTATGGATGGGTAAAAGAAGAGTAGCCTAATACAATGTTTCTTTCATAGATTAAATCCTATCTTGGCCCAGGAAGTGCTTCTAAAAAAAAAAAAAATTAATGTTTTTATTTATTTTTGAGAAAGAGAAAGAGAGACCAGGCATTATTTTTGAGAAAGAGAGAGAGACCAGGCATGCGAGGGGCAGAAAGAGAGGGAGACACAGAATCTGAAGCAGGATCCAGGCTCTGAGCTGTCAGCGTAGAGCTAGGAGTAGGCCTTGAACCCACAAGCCATGAGATCATGACCTGAACCAAAGCTAGATACTTAACAGACTGAGCCACCCAGGCATCCTGGCTCAGATAGTGCTTCTAGACATTAGCACATTAGAACCTACTGAGGCACTTTGAAAACGCCCTAACAGCACCTCAGGTCAGTTAAGTTAGAAGCCCTGAGGGTGAGACCGAGGTATTAGATTTTTAAAAAATTTCCCCAGGTGACTTTCGTGTGCCAACAAAGTCAAAACTCCTAACATAATTCAGTAAAACTCAAAATCAGTGTGACTGGCATTTATTGAGAACAGGCCATTTCTTGTCAGGAACTGCAGACAGGTTGCTCCCTACCCTTAAGTGGCACTTAGTCTTGGGGTGCCTGGGTGACTCAGTTGGTTAAGCAAACAACTGTTGATTTCGGCTCAGGTCACAATCTTACAGTTTGTGAGTTCAAATCCCATGTTCCGCTCTTTGCTGACAATGTGGAGCTTGCTTGGGATTCTCTCTCTCTCCCTCTCTCTCTTCCCTTCCCCCACTTGCATGCACACACTCGTTGTCTCTCTGTCTCTCAAAGTAAATAAATTAACTTAAAAAAATAAAATAAAATGCCCTCCATTTAAGGACAAAAAGAGGCACCTAGTCCTATGAAGAAGAAAAACATGGCAACGCATAGTTAATAAAGATAAGACCAAGAGGCAGTGAGCACATAGAGAAAGACAGGTCTGCCATTCCTCCTTTGACAGGGCCTGGAAAAGAGGAACAAAGGAGACCACTCCGAAGTTCAGCGAAGGATTCGGCAAAGGTGAGAGCTAACCCAGGGCCATGGTGAGAAGAGAACTTCTGGATGATGGAGCACGTGCAAAGGACCAGAAGCCGAAATGAAAGGAATTGACCGTATCATAAAGCAGCACTAACATTCTCAGAATTATCATAGAATTGTCTAAACACTGTCTTACTGAATAGAGAATAGATTAGCATTTACCAAACTATGGAAACTCAATTCTTGAAATACTACTCAGACTTCAAGGGACCCAACTACCGGTGAACACATAAGAGAGATGCAACGCAAGGGAATTGTCCTGAGCGGAGCTAGCCAATCTCAAGCCATCATATGCTGTATGATACCATCTATATAACATTCTTGAAATGACAGAATTACAGAGCTAAAGAACAGATTGGAGATACCCAGGGGTTAAGGATGGGAGGGGGTGGAGAGGAGGGAGTGGTGCAGAAAGAGAGACATCATCGTGGTGATAGATTAATTCTGTATCTTGATTGCAGAGGTTACATCAATCTCCACGTGCGACAAAAAGGCAGAGACTGATTCACTCCCATCACACGTGTGTCAATTTCCTGATTTTTAAGATTGTGCTATGATTACATAAGATGTATCCATGGGGAAAACTCAGGGAAGGATCCACGGGACTTCCAATGAATCTATAGATATTTCAAAGTAATTTTTTTAATAAATTAATAAAATAAACTAGGTTGTTACAAAAGAAGCCCCACAATTGTAATATTATTATGATTCGAAAGGCAGTTTAGGACCCCAAAAAGAGTGACACGAAATGTCCCGAATTTCCTCTTATTCTTTCCCTCTCCCCTTGTTTCTCTTTTTCTTCCCTTTTCGTCTTCCTTTCCCCCTTCCTTCCTTTCTCTTACTTTTTTCTTCTGTTTTCCTCCCTGCCTAATCTCTTTTCCAAAATTACAGCTTGCAGAATGCATTTTAAGATTATTCCAGGCAATTAAAAGAAGGGGGGAAAAAACAATAAAGGTCCTAAATGCTAGAGAAAAGTTAGTGATGTTCCAATAAGTCTCAGTAGTTACTGGCTACAAGCCCATTCAGAAAATTTAGTTTATAATTTACACAGCAGGATACTCGTATGCTATTTTATTAATATGCTAACTTCAGGCTAAAATAAGAACCAAATAACGTCTCAATTACAGCTACTTTAGCTCCGTTAATCTAATGGTGACGTATTAACAACAAAGAATAAACTTTGGGGATGAGTAAGAAAACGCAGCTAAAATGTTAGAGGTCAGAATATGCGTATGTTTATACAGTTGATTACAGACTGACATTTTATGTTTTGCTTAAAATTTGTTCATATAGCAAAGATAAAGTGATCCTCTCTGGAGAGAACTCCTATACTAACCTCTCTGATGTATCTAATAAGGACAGGCCCTTCTGTCGTAGCTAAGAGCTCTTGAGATGCTATCTATAAGGCAAGTCGCATCTCCCCTCTGACTTCCATGTTAACGACAAAAATGTTTGTTCTAACAGTTCTTGGTGGTGAGAAGTGGGGTGGTGAGAAGCTCCCCCAAGGATTGGCAGCAGGCTCAGGCCTCATTCTGAACACGGCCCGAGGTAAGTATTCCCTGCTCTTCCCCCTCAATGACTGATACTCTAGAAAATAGGCAGATGCTCAAACACAGAGGCCTCGGCTCCTCTTCTGTGAGATGCGAGCGCTGTCCACAAATCATTCCTTGATCATCAAATGGCATAATTCCTACTTCTAAGTAAACACGAAACATACATATAAAGTTATTCTAAGGGATAAACGGGGTTTGTCGAACAACAAAAAGGAAATAGAACCTTGTCTTTTACAAAGGAAATTACATACTTTAGAAGAACTAAAAATATCTTCTGATTGAAGGGAATATGAATATCCCCTAAGGAAAAGAGAAGTAGCTAATTATACTAAGAAATTTAATGAGATTATCACATATCTTAATGGTTCTAGAGTCACCGCGGACTTTTTTTTCTAATTGTTAGGATAATCTGTACCTCTGATGACTTAGAGAAAGTGGATAGCTTTCCACTAGGTTATTGGAAAACAACTTTATTAAGCTCCTCCGACTGAAGTGCTCAAATAAAGCCAAATCACAACAAAATCTAGAAACACAAGTTGGGAATATAAAGAGGTCCCGAGCCTTCTGGGAAGTGAAATATAAAGCAGATGTGCCAAGAGCTACTTTCAAAAGGTGAAACCTTGCCCCACGTTGCAGCTGCCATGGTGCATGGTGCAGCCCCTCGTGCAGGAGTCTCCTGCTGGCAGCAGTGCCATGGGATGCGACGGGGAGCCAAGCTAGATGGCTCAGACAACCCAGAGGACCAACTCTGTCACTGGAGACCCTCTGCGACCTGGCAGAGAGTTCCTTCCAGCCTCTCTTGTCCAACACTCCTCACTCAATTACCCTCGTTTCTCTGATCTGTTTCACCCAGTGATCTCCATTCTCTGTGCCTCTCCCATGACAGGTATTACCTCTGCTGGAAAGGCTTCCTCACTTGGTCCGATCTCTGTGTTGAGCATCAGCTATCTGCCCAGGGCAGAGGAAAAGCTAGACAGGGCTCCTGCCTTGATAGAGCTTAACTGTTAGTGGGGGGTACACGCAATAAACAAGTAAGGAAATAATTAAACAAGATAATTTTGGAGTCTACTAGGAGCTATGAAGGAAATCAGTAGAGTGACATGATAGAGAGTAGCTAGGGCCAAGAAGCAGGGCTATTCACAACAGGGCACCAGGGAAGGCATCTCCGAAGAGGCAACATTAAAATGAGAACTGAAGAATAAAAGGAAGGCAGCTGTGCAAAGAACAGGAAAAGAGCTTCCAGACACAGGGAGAGAAAATGTGAAGGCTCTGCAGTGGGAATGGAATTGGTACACTCGGGCAATCGAATTGAAATAAGAATGGCCAGAATAGAAGCGACTCCAAGTGAGGCCAGAGAGGTGGGATCACATAGGGTCATGTTGGATCTACAAGGCCGTGGAAGGGAGTTTGCATTCTATTTTTAGTGAGCTAGGAAGTCATTGAAGAATTTAAAGCAAAAGAATATTATGATCAAATTTATATTTAAAAAATATTGCTCTGGCTGCAGTACAGAGAATGCATTTTAATGGGGGTGGAGGTGTTGGGAGGGGGCAGTTAGAGGCAGCAAGATCTGCTGGGAAGTTACTGCCATAGATCAGAAAAGAGAGAATGGTGGCCTGGACTAAGATGGTAATTGTAGAGATCAAAGAAAATAAGTGGGTTCTAGTTATATTTTGAAGATACAGAATCAACTGCTCTTGTAAAAGCATTGGTCTTGAAGGATAAAAAAAGGTGA
This sequence comes from Paguma larvata, assembly GCA_030068075.1. Lineage (NCBI taxonomy): Eukaryota > Metazoa > Chordata > Mammalia > Carnivora > Viverridae > Paguma > Paguma larvata. The sequence goes on along the minus strand of CM057824.1, from coordinate 80,309,411 downwards.
AATACAGAATCACTTGTGGTTTGGGGACTTGAACGCTGAGATGATGGTGGCACCAACTAACGAAGTGAGGAAGACTGGGGAAGAAAAAGATTTGGGGAGGAAAATGGGAGCCATATTTTGAACATTGAACTATCTGTGACACATCTAAGTGGAGATGTCAAGCAACGCTTTTGTCGAGAATGAAGCACACAGTAGGAGTGAGTTCCAATCCCCATTGCTGAAATCAAAATCCCACTCATTTGGTTTTCTTTCTACATTTAAATATTGATACCCCTGGAGCATAAGTTCCAGGTATCTCTTCTTCCAGGAAATACTGACATATGTGTACAAAGACGCATCTGCTAAGATACTTATTGTAGCATCGTTTGTGATAGCAAAAATTGAGGTCAACCTAAGTATTCACAAAAAAGGAGAGTGCTTTATAAACCATGCCCCACATCCATACCAGGGAATCTCCGACAGTAGCTAATGGAGAGCTCTAGTGTTACGAAACGAGAAGATCCCAGGCTATCTTTTTAAGTAAAAAGGAAAAGTCAAGTTATAGAATTGCATATAATATAATCACATTTATGGGAACAAGTGGCATTATACAAAGATAAATACATGTATAAGCAAATCCAATAAAGACGTGACTCCATAAAATTATGTTTAGAGAGAAGAAGAGCGGGTGGGAAGTAGGACTTGGACTCTTTATCCTACTCGAGTAATGTTGGAAATCTTGTAAAAAAATGTATAATTTTAATATTTTAAATAATATTTAAGCCAGTACATCCTACCCATAGACCTCAGAAACAATGGAATCTTACTCCTTTATCTTACAGAAGAGAGAAGCAAGACCAGGGAAGCTGAAGTAACTTATTAAAATCGCACAGCTAGTTGAGACTGAATCCAGGTTTCCTGGTAGGTGAGGCTACGTAGGTTTCAGAGATGTTGACATATGTGTTGGTTTGAGCTTCTCTGACAGAGTACCACAAGACTGAGTAATTTATAAACAAAGACAACTTGTTTTTCACAATTCTAAAATTCCAAGATCAAGGTGCCAGCATGGTCAGTTTCTGGTGAGAACTCTCTTCTAGATTGCAGCCTGCCAACTTCTTGTTGTATCCTCCCATGACAGGAAGACTAAGAGACATCGCTGGCCTCTCTTTTATAAGGACACTAGCCCCACTTCTGAGGGCTCCAGCCTCATGACCCGAATCACCTCCCGATACCAGTACATTGGAGGTTTAGGATTTCAACATAAAAATGTTAGGGGAACACAACCATTCATGCATAGCAACAAGTGAGTATGTTTCGTTAACATTTGTGCATGTTTCATTTCAGTTATTAAGTATATATCTGGCTATAATGTATGGATTGTGAGGATTAAATGTAGGCAGTTGTTTTCTATATAGAGTGGATGTATATTTCTCTCTAGCTGTGGAAGTAAGAAAGGATGGATCCAAGGAATTTAGAATAAGCCAGAGAGGAGAACTCCATGAACCACGTGAGGGACTGATGCACACAGACGCAAAGCAGAAAGAGGACGTCATAGTTTGAGGTAAAATGATGAACTAGCCATGTGCCCTAAGGAAATAAATGAAGGCAAAGATCCACTTTCCTCCTCGCCATGTCCGAGAGGTGAGGCCTCAGCATACTACTCATTAAATGACAACTTCAAGGCATAATGAAGTAGACCGTAAACTGAGACAGAACTGTTTTCTAGTCAAGGCTGGATGGACATCGGAATGGCAAGAGGTGATCTGAGAGAGAGGAAGAGACAGGAAGCCGAGAACAAGAGTGCATCTCTGTGGTTTTGCCTCTTGGTTTGTTATTTGTCTGTTTTGTTTTGTTTTGTTTTTTAACTTCCTTGTTGCATTTCGTCTCATCTGAGGCCTCTGGTTCTTTTAAAGTGGGAAAGTTATTATTCCTGCTATACTGATTCCAGCTTCTTTCTCAGGGGTTCTACCAGGGGAACTGGAAGTGGACAGTCTTCTCCCACACAGTAACTTCCATGCGGAGGGATCTCTACCGCTGTGACGGCCCACCCTCTCTCCGCATCTTACTGCTCCCTGTGGGGGAGAAGTGGTGTGTCCGATTGGGTAGCACTAAAAAATGAACCTACATGATCTTTGCTGCTTATCTTTCTTTTTCCGCTCTGAGATCTTTTCTGCAGGAAGCTTGCATTCAGCTCTGCTTCTCCGTGTCCTGAGTTTTACACACGCAGATGTCCCTAATATGGCAGGGTCCATGTAGTTTTTCTACTTCTGGGGTTCAGTATTAGTTAACCCGCTAGCCCATAAATAGAAACTACATTCTCTAACATCAGTTTCACAAATAATAAAAATAATATGTTGGCCTCCAACCTGCCTTACTCTAAAGTCTTACATGCCCCTCAGTTCAGAACCCGATTGGACAAGAGGGCCTATTTATGGGGCCTGTTCCAACCGGAACAACTACCAATGGAATGGCAGGGAACAGTCGTCTCATCGACATGGATTTGGCACTGATGACTTGGGACATTGTGGGGCATACCGGCCGACACCAGTCTACTCAGAAGTATTCAAATCAGAAGAAAATCAACATATTTTTTAAACATTTATTGAACACATGTCACCACACAAATAGATATTCTGTTATTATTGGAGATTCATGTGCACTTCATGTAATTAAAATATTTTTATTGCCATGAAAATAAATCTTACTGCCTGGATGGCTGTAGGTCTTAGAAAAGTGTCAGCTCATCCATCCAGTCTGGCTTGCTGTCACCTGCAAGATATGCCTCCTCCTGCCTCAACTCCTAAAATACTTCCTTTGTATCATTCAAACCAGTTAGCACAGTCTTGCACGGCAGTAGCTCTGAATATGTCGTCTCTCCCGTCTCTAGTGCTGGCAGCTCCGCAGCCCAGGAACCTAATCTTATTCATGGCTGTGTGCTTTGCAGCATCTATTATAGAGACTTGCAGTTTGTAGATAGCAGGAAAATTCAGTTTTAAAACGTTTAAAAGCAAACAGATCATAAACCAAAAGGCTTAGAGTTGATGGCAAATCATCTCATGTACTTTTCTTCTTCGGAGCCATTTAATTACATATTTAAAAATCAATGGACATCAAGGGCAGTCATGAAAAGGAGAATTTCCTAAAGAGCAGCCTTGGGCAGTTGAGAAAGGTACGAAGAGAGAGGTGTCTCTTATCCTATGTTAGTTCGTGGTTTTCACTATCTCTCAGCCTTAATACCCTATAGTTTTCAGGCTTTCGCACCCCACCAACATATGCAGGGGCCCACTCCCCTCCAAAATCCTTCCCTTCCCATCATCACCCCCAAATGGGTATCTTAGGTGAATTCCTAAATATCTCTATCAATGCCCAAAGAGCCTCTTGAAAGTTGCATGGTACTTGCCACAGCTGCCTCAGTCTCTGACTAAGGCTTCTAAGCCCTTTCTCTCGGGGAGAGTGGGTCCCTGCTGCACGCGGAGGAAACTATCTCACTTCCCCACATCACATCACATGGGTTCAAAGAAGGGATGCTTATATTCATGGTCTCCTGGAGAACATCAGGGAAACAGTTCCTCCAGCTTCTGCCTGGAGTCCTTTGTAAACCTCTTCCTCGTTCTCTTTCAGAAGAAAGAACAATCCCTCATGAAAATTCATGCTCAGAAAACCTGCTCTCACTTCAGTGGGGTCCCAAAGCACTTAAACAAGAACTCTCCCTACATCAGGGATTCTTTGCTTCAGGCCCTGCCTTATCCCGTACTGATTGGCCAGAGAAGCAGCATGGAGCCTCGAAGCCCCTAAGAAGTCATTCCAAATTAACCATATGCTCCATCCAGCTCTGAGCCTTGGGGCTGAAGAACCTGGCTCTCCCAGTGCCATCTCGGTGCTCACGCAGGCGAGTCATTGCCCGGCTCCACTGTTCATCAGCACAGTGGAATGGGGTGAGAAGGAGGGTGAGAGCATTGCAAAGAGCCCAGGGTAAATGTGAACTCCACGGTCCATCACTCTAGTCCCAGACCTGCTGCTACATTCCAGCCATCTTGGAAATGGGAGTAGATTCTTCTCTTCGTTCCCTCCCCTTTTTCTTTGCCCATCTGTACGTAAGGTGGTTGGACCTGGAGATCACATTGACATACTAAGAATACATAATAGTTTATCTAATATTAAGAGTAAATATTATTTTTTTGTCCTGGTTTAGTCCCATTTGATCATTCAGACAGAACCCATACTCGTTCAGGCAAAACTTGAGCTCATTTAAAATTGTACAAACCCAGGAATACTAATGTTAAAAGTTCCATTCATATCCCTTTAAGCTAAGAAAATGGCTTGCCACATGCTCACCTACTGCCTCAGACAAAGCCGAGGGCTGAGAAAAAACTAAAGTAGGAGGAACATTTATTTCCTCTTCCTGGTGGAACATCGAAACCCGTGGTAGAAATTCAGGAGCCAAGCAACTATTTCTGTCTTAAGCCATGATCTTTTCCTTGGCTGAAGAAATGCACTGAAGCGCTGGGTTCTACCTGACACTGGGTGAAAATCGTGTCACAAGAGGAATAATAGAACTGGGGTTTGCATTGCAAAGGAGCCGATATCAGCCCTCGACTTGAGCTGCAGGAGTCCTACCCATTGCACAATTCACACGTGCGATAAATTGCACCCTTACTTCTCAGTGAGAAGCTGGGCTCAAATTCATTACATTAATTTTATTGATTTATAGTCTGTGTGAGATAAAAGTCATGTGATTGCATGGCTAGCCCTGGTAATATTCCATGTTCCTTGACAGGTTTTGTGATAGGTCTAAGAGTTATTTTTTCCCCTAGGCCGTATCTTAAACAGCCAACCTCAGCGTTTTCCTAAGAGCTCAGGGAGGCATAAGATCTTGTAGGTTGTGCACATGAACTCTCATTCCCCAGCACAGTGATTCACACTTTCTGGAAACTTCTCCTCTAAATATCATACAACTTAAGGGAACACATCTAAGTGACAGGCAACCCATGAGCTTGAGTCCACCCCTTTCATTTTGAGATAGCTCCATTGGTTAGCTTAAGAATCATAACTCTAGAATCCATTTTCCTACCCAGGTTCCAAAATGTTACCACCTTATAAACTCTTCACCCACCTCCTCCTTACAGATAATAAATAGTTGATAAATAATTAGTACGACATGGGTATTAGACTGAAGCAGTTCATTGCATTATATTAAAATCATGGATGTTGGAGGCAGGCAAGGCCAAAGGTAAGGTATAACCTTGGGCAAATCATTCTTTAAGCCTCAATTTCCTCCAGGTGGAAAGTAGTAGCTTCATCCTTACAGTCTTGAAAGGATTAAATGAGATCATGCAAGGCAAGCACTTAGGATAGTGGCTGCCAGGAAGCACTCAAAATATTTAGTTATTATTAATATCACTATTAACAATTATTTCTGGCAATGCCCTCCTCAATTGAAAAACTGTCAGACACATATGCTTGAAAGGAGATGTACAAAATAATCTGCAGAGACAGAACAATAGAAAACCTCCAATGAATAGCAGGAACTCTGGCCTGGTCAGCTCCTAGTCTCTTGTGCATAACATAGTCCTTGGTACTTTTCCACATCCTTTGGGATATTGGACTGTTTTTACTTGTGTCATGGATATCTGAATCTATCATTGCTACCAGTCAGTGGTCGCAAAGTTGGAAGGGGTCTTGGAGATTAAGTGCATCCTCTGTATTTTACATATATTGAAAGTAAAGGCGTAGGGAGAGAGAGCGATAGGGCCAAGGTCGTCTAGGTTCTTAGTAAAAGAACTAGAACTGAAAAATGACTTCTGACTCTCAAGATGGAATTCCTCTTACTCTACCCTACTGTCAGTAGACACCAAGAAATTCATCAATGTACGATGTCTTTGGCATTTCAGAGCTCTATTCTGTAAGGGTAAGTAGATGCGCAGCCTTTCTTCATACATGCTAGAGGAATTTAAGAGATATTGGCTCTCCTTTCCCTCCTTCCCCCCCTACCCTAGTTATTTCCAAATTTTCTACCGATCACCCTCTTAAATTATATCACTTGTGTGAATCTGGCCTCTTTGAATGCAGGTGACAGAAAACAAATTTGAACTAATTGAGGCAAAGGGAAATTATTTGGAAGACTGCCAAGTGTCTTCTGGAACTCAGGGAAGTTTTGACTTTGGAAAGGAAATAAATTTCTGGGGCTCATGGACCTTCTGCCTAGAGTACTTGCATCAATACAATGTGACTCCAATGGCACTCAGTCTCTGTTTCTTTTGTTCTTAGTTTTAAATGAGAGAGAGAGAGACAGAGAGTTGGACAGAGAGACAGGCAGAGAGGGAATAGATGGGCATGGCTTAGGTCCTGTCTACCCATGGAAAAATTTGCTATTGTAAGTTAGAGGGTTACCCATTATGTAGCTCAGCTAGAGACCTCCATCCCCTGGGCATGACGGGCTCTATCTGGAAAACAGGGTATCATTGTGAGCAAAGAAGCTTCCCCTGGGAGGCTGGAATTACTTTCCACTTGTATCTCCCCAAGTAGATGGTGAGTCTGTGGAGGATAGAGACTATGGCAATTTCATCTTTATACAGTATTTTCAAACACCTTCCTTGCCCTGTGCGTACTAAACCTCCAATGAATATTGGTGGATTTGAATGCATTAGATGTGCAATTTCACTTGATTCAGGCATATCAAACCAAGCTGAGAACGCAGTGGCATCCAATAACCAAAAACGAGACCTCTGCCATGTTTTTGGTCACACGGAAAACCTCGAACACTAGTAATAACTCCTGGTGCCAAGGAAAGCTATCCTGACCGTGTTTCCTGCTCGAGCTCCTTGAAAGGATAGAGCGTTTCTTTCTTAGGCAACCTTCCCACTGGACAAGTCTCTTCCTGACAGCCTGGCGCTTCCCCACAGCTCTGTCTTCTGTGGTTGAAATGGAGCCCTGCTGTGCTCAGGTCATTAGGGTTCTCATCTTGCCTCTTCGTATGACAGATATCAAGAGGACATGTTCTCTTCTCCTGAGAAAAAGCCCCAATTAAGTATGCTCATTAAAGCCCTGTGATTCCCCTGCTTTCTTCAAATGCATAACAAAATTGAATCACTTTCTGCTGACCTGAAGCCTGGCCAGGGAGCGCTTGGCCCAGGCCGAGGTGTGGGCTGACTGCCAGAACCTAGTGGGATGTACTAGGCAGTTTTCACTGTCAAATGCCAGACTGTTGCTGCTGCCCCCCGCCCCCAGATGGTTATCAGATGCTGGCAGGCGACTGCATAAAGAACCCCCAACAAAATATCACAGTTTACCCAGGATCGAAAGAGTGATAACAAATTAAGGTGAAACGGAGTTCAAATCTGCCCAATTCATCCCCTAATTGGCCACATCTACCATCCCTAGCTTTTTCATTATAGGCTATGATGCAGCATGGTGGGTAGGAAGGCACAAGACAAGAAGTCAGAACAACTGACTTTGCCCATGGACCCTGTCACTAGCTAGTTGTGTGATCTTTCAGCCTCAGGCACGTCGTGGGAAGGGAAGATTCTGCTCATACCTTGCAGTTCACAGACTTGATTTTAAGATATGATCTCAACAAACTTTCCTACTACTGATACGACTGCTTCAATTAGCTAATATTTATAAAATATTTCCTTTGTGTCAGACACTGTTATGTGCTTAATTACCATGTATACATTCATGTAATCCTTTTAACGACTTTTGAAGACATTGAGTAACATTATTTTTCCTATTTTACAGATGAAGAAACTGAGACTTAAAGAGTGAAGTAGCTCCCTCAAGGTTACAACATTTAGTAACGACAGAGCTTTGGAACCCATGTTTTTAACAGCTGTGGTGCCTCAGCAATGTCTCAATTGGTCAAAACCAATGTGGTGATGCGAAGCTTTCTTCTCAGCCTCCTCCTACCCTAAACACTAGGTTTCTCGTCCTAAATACATGAGTTTATCTCCTTGATATTGGTTCACTATTTCTGCACTAACTGGCTACCTCTGAAGTCTTTATCCCATTTAAAAATCACCTCACTTCTGCCTTCTAAAAAGCACGAAGGTGTAGCTCGTCTGCATTTGCCGTGATCTCCATAAATTTACCATCTATCATTCTCATTTGGCAATGAATATGTTGCCTCATTAAGTCATTACTTTTATTATTATCATTTATCTCTTGATCATCTTTTGCCATTTATGTCCTGTCTCACCAACCAGATTGAATACCTTGAAGATGAGGACATGGATCATACTTCTTTAGGCTACTCTTAGCCCCAGCACAATGTTTTATGCCAATCAGTAAATGTTAACTGAGTTTGGTATAGCTTCTTCCCCAGCTCTAGCCTGAGCTATATTCCTCATTAGTCAGTGTCTATATGGCTGTAGGTGTCCTCTTTAGAAACTACGGTATTAGAGTTGACAGCAGGAAGTCTGGTGGCTTTCCCTGTTCAGGAAGGACCAGGAAAGTACACCTTGACCTACACCCATGTTGCTATGCCAGCCTATGTATGTTACTTGTGCCAGAGCCTTACCATGTCTGCACATTTCCTTGTGTCTTATGGGATCAAGGCAAGCTTTTCTGGGGATATCAACCAAGAAAAAACAGCTGGCCAGTGTGGAAAAGATGGCACCAGGCACCTGGCCCACTTAGATCAGCTTTCTGTGCCAGCTTCACATTTTGTATCAAGGCCTACCTTGAAAATAGGGAGTGACTGGATGCTCTCTTCTCTCCAAAAGCTGATCTGTCGGTGCCAGTTTCATAATAGGCATCTGTTGAGCTGTCTGTCCACAGCACCTGCACCTCAAACAGCCCAAACCAGAGGTTGCAAGATCTTGGCACTCCCAGAGTATGATGGCAATGCCAAGAGCTGAGGGGTTGATGAGTGTCCAAATTATCTTGTCACCTCCTCTTTGAGGTTCCAACACCCTAGTGCTGGAAGTGAACCTGGAAAGACTTCCAGGCGAACTGTATTATTGTATTTTACAAACATCTCGTATTTCCGCAAACAGAGGAGATACAAAGAGATTCAGCAAATTACAAAGAGCTCAATAATTTTCAGAGAGGATGTTGTCTTATTGCTTCCACAATACTGAGTTATTAACAACCTTCAATGTGCTTTTAGTAGCCAGCTGCTCCCCAGTTTCATTGACAAGGTAAGATAAACCAGCTTTGGCAGCAGCAAGAAGACAAAGTGCTAGTTATACTTTTTAAATCATACTCCTCTTAAGACTGCTTTGAAGGAGGTGGTGAGCAGGGAAGGCTCTGAACGGGGGAAATGGTAACAATGGGGAGAAAATGTAAAACATTTTTCTTAATATTTAAATCTCTGTAAAGATAATGGATGTTCTAAAACAAAAATAATAACCATAAACTGTAAGGTTTGTAATATATGTAGAAGTTAAATGTATGACAACAATAGCACAAAATCCAAGAGAAAGAAGGTCTTACCTTCTTGTAAGATCTGACTACTTGATGTGCGGTGGTATAATGTCACTTGAAGATAGACTGGAGGAAGTTCAAGATGAATACAATAAAACCAAAAGCAGTCATTAAAATAAAACAACAAAGAATTACAGCTAATTTGCCAACAACAACAACAAAATAATGAAATAAAATCTTTTAAAAAATAAACATGTAATCCAAAAGATCGAGATCATACCACGCATATTTTCAGACCACAAGGCTATGAAACTTGAAATCAACCACAAGAAAAAATTTGGAAAGATAACAAATACTTGGAGACTAAAGAACATCTTACTAAAGAATGAATGATTCCATTCCAATGTGTTTGGAAGTTTTCCTTCCATTTCTATTTTTTGGAACAGCTTCAAAAAAATAGGTGTTAACTCTTCTTTGAATGTTTGACAGAATTCTCCTGGAAAGCTTTCCAGCCTTGGACTCTTGTTTTTGGGAGATTTTTGATTACTAATTCGATTTTGTTCCTGGTTATGGGTCTGTTGAGAGTTTCTATTTTTTCCTTGTTTCAGTTTTGGTAATTTATATGTTTCTAGGAATTTGTCCATTTCTTCCATATTGCCCATTTTATTGGTGTATAATTGCTCATAATATTCTCTTATTATTGTTTGTATTTCTCCTGTGTTGGTTGTGATATCTCCTCTTTCATTCTTGATTTTATTTTTTTGGGTCCTTTCTTTTTGCTTTTTGATCAAACTGGCTAGGGGTATATCAATTTTGTTAATTCTTTCCAAGATGGTTCTTTGAAACCTGTTTCATTGATCTGTTCTACTTGTTTTGTTTTGTTTTGATAGCATTGATTTCTGCTCTAATCTTTATTATTTCCTGTATTCTACTTGTTTTGGGTTTTATTTGTTGTTCTTTTTCCAACTTTTTAAGGTGTAAGGTCAGGTTGTGTATCTGAGACCTTGCTTCCTTCTTTAGGAAGGCCTGGATTGCTATATGATGCCTTTGCTGCATCCCAGAGGTTTGGGGCTTGGGTGTTATCATTTTCATTGGCCTCCACATAGTTTTTAATTTCCTTTTTAACTTCTTTTTTTTTTTTTTTCAAAAAATAGAAGTGGAAGGAAAACTTCCAAACACATTCTATGAAGCCAGCATTACCTTGATTCCAAAACCAGACAAAGACCCCATAAAAAGGAGAACTACAGATCAATTTCCCTGATGAACATGGATGCAAAAATCCTCAACAAGATACGAGCCAACCAAATCCAATAATACATTAAAAGAATTATTCACCATGACCAAGTGGGATTTATACCTGGGGTGCAGGGCTGGTTCAATATCTGCAAAACAAATAATGTGACTCATCACATCAATAAAAGAAAAGACAAGAACCACATGAGCCTCTCAATAGATGCCGAGAAAGCATTTGACAAAATACAGCATTCTTTCTTGATAAAAACCCTGAAGTACGTAGGGTTAGAAGGATCATACCTCAAGATCATAAAAGCCGTATATGAAAGACACACCGCTAATATCATGCTCAATAGGGAAAAACTAAGAGCTTTCCCCCTAAGGTCAGAAACATGACAGGGATGTCCATTCTCACTATTGTTATTCAAGATAGTATTAGAAGTCCTAGCCTCAGCAATCAGACAACACGAAGAAATAAAAGGCATCTAAATTGGTAAGAGAGAAGTCAACCTTTCACTCTTTGCAGAAGAGAACAGAAAGAGAACAGATATCAAGGAATCAATCCCATTTACAATCGCACCAAAAACTGTAAAATACCTAGGAATAAACCTAATCAAAGAGGTGAAAAATCTATACACTGAAAACTATAAAAAGCTTATGAAAGAAATTGAAGAAAATGGGAAAAAAAGGAAAAATATTCTATGCTCATGCATTGGAAGAACAAATATTGTTAAAATGTTGATACGACTCAAAGCAGTCTATATATTCAATACAATCCCTATCAAAATAACACCAGCATTCTTCACGGAACTAGAACAAACAATCGTAAAATTGGTATGGAACCAGAAAAGACCCCAAATAGCCAACAGCAGTCCTGAAAAAGAAAACCAAAGCTGGAAGCATCATAATACCAGACTTCAAGATATATTACAAAGCTGAGGTTCCTGGGTGGCTCAGTGGGTTGAGTGTCCAACTTCGGCTCAGGTCATGATCTCATGGTTCTTGAGTTCGAGTTCCATATCGGGCTCTGTGCTGACAGCTCAGAGCCTGGATCCTGCTTTGGATTCTGTGTCTCCCTCTCTCTCTGCCCCTTCCCTGCTCACGCTCTGTCTCTCTCACTCTCAAAAATAAATAAAAACATTAAAAAAATGTATTACAAAGCTGTAATCATCAAGACAGTATGGTACTGGCACAAAAACAGATGCTTAGATCAATGGAACAGAATGGAGAACCCAGAAATGGACCCACAAACATATGCCCAACTAACCTTTGACAAAGCAGGAAAGAACATCCAGTGAAATAAAGACGGTCTCTTCAGCAAATGGTGCTGCGAAAACTGGAGAACAACATGCAAAAGAATGAACATGGATCACTTTCTTATACCATACACAAAAATAATCTCAAAATGGATGAAAACCTAAACATAAGAGAGGGAGCCATCAAAATCCTAGAGGATAAAACAGGCAACAACCTCTTTGACCTTGCCCGCAGCAACTTCTTATTCAACCTATCTCCAGAGGTAAGGGAAACAAAAGTAAAAATGAATAATTGCAACCTCATCAAGATAAAAAGCTTCTGCACAGTGAAGGAAACAATCAGCAAAACTAAAAGGCAACTGATAGAATGGGAGAAGATATTTGCAAATGACATATCGGATAAAGGGTTAGTATCCAAAATCTATAAAGATCTTATCAAAATCAACACCCAAAAAACAATCCAGTGAAAAAATGAGCAAAAGACATGAATAGACACTTCTCCAAAGAAGACATCCAGATGGCTAACTGACACATGAAAAAATGCTCGACGTCACTCATCATCAGGGAAATACAAATTAAAACCACAAGGAGATACCACCTCACACCTGTCAGAATGACTAAAATTAACAACTCATGGGGCACCTGGGTGGCTCAGTCGGTTAGGCGGCTGACTTCAGCTCAGGTCATGATCTCGCGGTCTGTGAGTTTGAGCCCCGCGTCGGGCTCTGTGCTGATGACTCAGAGCCTGGAGCCTGCTTCCAATTCTGTGTCTCCCTCTCTCTCTGCCCTTCCCCTGTTCACGCTGTGCCTCTATGTCTCTCGAAAATAAATAAACATTAAAAAAAAATTTTAAATTAACAACTCAGGTGACAACAGACATTGGCAAGGATGCGGAGAAAGAGGATCTCTTTTGCACTGCTGGTGGGAATGCAAACTGGTGCAGCCACTCTGGAAAACAGTGTGGAGGTTCCTCGAAAAATCTAAAATAGAGCTACCCTATGACCCAGCAATTGCACTACTAGGTATTTATCCAAGGGGTACAGGTGTGCTGTTTCAAAGGAACACGTGCAGTGCACCCCAATGTTTATAGCAGCACTATCGACAAGAGCCAAAGCAGGGAAAGAGCTCAAATGTCCATCGATGGATGAATGGATAAAGAAGATGTGGTATATATATACACAATGGAGTATTATTCAGCAGTCAAAAAGAATGAAATCTTGCCATTTGCAACTATGTGGCTGGAACTAGAGGGTATTATGCTCAGCAAAATTAGCCAATTAGAGAAAGACAAATATCATACGACTGCACTCATATGAAGACTTTAAGATATAAAACAGATGACCATAAGGGACAGGAAGCAAAACTAATATAAAAATAGGGAGGGGGACAAAACATAACAGACTCTTAAATACAGAGAACAAACTGAGAGTTGCAGGAGGGATTGTGGGTGGGGATAGGGGCTAAATGGGTAAGGGGCATTAGGGAGGACACTTGTCGGGATGACCACTAGGTGTTATATATACGGGATGAATCACTGGAATCTATTCCTGAAATCAATATAGCACTATATGCTAACTAACTTGGATGGAAACTAAAAATTTTTTTAAAAAGATATATACAAGAAAGAAAAGAAAAAAGAAAGTCTCCAATCAGTGACCTCAGGTCCCATCTTAAGAAATTAGAAAAAGAAGAGTGAATAAAACCCAAAAACAGAATAAAGAAGATAATAAACATTGGGGTACATGTGCCTCTATGAATCAGCACTCCTGTATCCTTTGGATAAATTCCTAGTAGTGCTATTGCTGGGTCATAGGGTAGTTTTATTTTTAATTTTTTGAGCAACGTCCACACTGTTTTCCAGAGCAGCTGCACCAGTTTGCATTCCCAACAAAAGCGCAAGAGGTTTCCCGTTTCTCCACATCCTCACCAGCATCTGTTGTTTCCTGAGTTCTTCATTTTCGCCACTCTGACTGGTAAAAATAAAGTACATTTCAATATGCTAGATATAAAGGATAGGAAATTAAAATGTAAACAAATAATACCACATGCAATAGCATTAATATTTATGAAATACTAAAGGATATCTGATAAATATCATATGACTTCATTCACATGTGATTTAAGAAATGAAACCGATGAACACAGGGGAAGGGAAGAAAAATAAAATAAAAACAGACAGGGAGGCAAACCACAAGAGACTCTTAAATACGGAGGACAAACTGAGGGTTCGTGTAGGGGAGGTGGATGGGGCAATGGGGTAGATGCGTGCTGGCATTAAGGAGGGCGCTTGTTGGGATGAGCACTGGGTTTATATGTAAGCAATGAATCACTAAATTCTACTCCTGAAACCATTACTACACTGTATGTTAACTAGCTTGGATTTAAATAAAATTAAAAAAAAAACTTGCAAATTACATATCCAGATTTGTATCCAGATTGAAGAAATCTCAAAACTTGAAAGAAAGAAAGAAAGAAAGAAAGAAAGAAAGAAAGAAAGAAAGAAAGAAAGAAAGAGAAAAGAAAAAAGAAAGAAAGAAAGAAAGAAAGAAAGAAAGAAAGAAAGAAAGAAAGAAAGAAAAAGAAAAGAAAAAAGAACAATGGGCAAATTAAACAGACATTTCACCAAAGAAGATATAGGAATGGCAAATAAGCACACGCAAAAATTCAACATCACTAGTTATTAGGGAAATACAAATTAAAGCCAAGATAATATTACTATGCACCTATTAAAATAGCTAAATATTAACAACTGAACCTACCAAGTACTGGCAAGGATGTGGGGTAACTTGAACTTCCACACTGCTGTAAGAATGTAAAACGGTATAACAAACTTCGAACAAAGTTATGATAAACATGCTCCTATTTTCTGACCTAATCATTTCACTCCAAGATATTTACTCCAAGTAAGTGAAAGCATATGTTCATACAAAGATTCGTATACAACTGCTCCCAGTTACTTATTCGTATTAGACCAAAGCTGAGTTATCTGTACAATGAATTATTAGTCAGCCATCTCAAAAAATGGAGAACTTGGGTGGCTCAGTCGGTCAAGCGCCCAACTCTTGATTTTGACTCAGGTTATTATTTCACACTTTATGGGATCAAACCTAGAGTGGGGCTCTGCTTTGATAGCGGGGAGCCTGCTTAGGATTCTCTCTCTCCCTCTCTTTCTGCTCCTCCCCTGATTGCGCGCTCAGGCACGCTCTCTCTGTCTCTTTCTCTGTCTCTTTCTCTCTCTCTCCGCCTCAAAATACATACATAAACTTAAAAAAAATTCAATTATCAATACATGCAAAAACATGCATGCATCTCAAAATATGCTCTGGAAAAAAAGACCAGACTGAAAAGAGTACATACAATAAGATTCCATTGACATACAATTCTAGAAAATACAACCTAATCTGTAGAGAGAAAGCAGATCAGTAGTTGCTTATGAACAGGCATGGGGAACAGGGAGGGGCAAAAGGAATGTATCACAAAAGAGCATGAAGATAATTTGGGAGGTGAGGAATGTCCCTGTGCTTATGGTGATAGTTTCACCGGCGTACACACATGTCCGTACTTTACAAATGATCCACTTTAGATTTGTGCAGTTGATTGTATATCGTTTTTACCTCAAAAAGTTGTTATAAATACATAAGTATGTACATACCTACATCAGAGAAATATCAGAGAAAGTTGAAAATTGACAGAATAAATCAATCAAATACCAGGGATGTCACAGGTAACACAGAATAGAACTCACAAAGTTTCAATTTTGCTTCTCCAACTAAGTAACTAGATTCTGTTGTCCTCAGGTCACCCTTTTGCATCTGTAACATTTAAGTGAATGTTGCTCATTACTAAGGAAATTCAATCTTTGAATGGTACTCTCTGTTTAGCTACAGTAATGACAGACTATAATAATAGGAAAATATCTCTGAGAAATTTTCCCAACAGAGTGTGAAATAGATTCTAATGTTTTCCAATTGCCTGTTTGCAAGTATTGACCTCAACCCTTGCCTGAGAATAAGATTGGAAACTGCTTAAACCAGGCCTGCCTGGCAGCTGAAAAGTCTGCACCAGATTAAGAAGTACCCTGGTTAATTTGCAATCCTGGCCAGTGTATGGATGGTGAACGTAGGCGCTGGTTTTGAAGACTGGAATAAAGGAGTCCCTAGAAGTCATTCAACTTTCCTGATGTCATCTGAAGTTCATTGAATTCTGAATTCATATCCCCAGTTAATCGGCCGAATCACTGAGCTTATGTTATGCCCAGAATTCGGGAACCCCAAAAACCACCTGGGAGTGGAGTCCGATGCACAAACAAAGAGCCTTTATTCGGGCTAGCTAAACTCAATCTCCTACCTGCACCGACGCAGCGGTGGGTCGAGAGAGAGAGAGAGAGAGAGAGAGAGAGAGAGAGAGAGAGAGAGGTCCAAAGGCGCAAGAGTTTTAAAGGAGTCTAAGGTAGTGGGAGGGGTGATGGTCCGTGGCCCTAGCCGACTGGCTGAGGAAGGGTCAGGGTCCTGTTCCACAGGTCAAGCTTCCGCACAGGCGCTGGGGACTCAAAATGGAGTCAGTCTCAGTTTGCCCTTAAACAAAATGGAGTCAGTCCTGATTTGCCCTTACACTGAGTCAATCAGGCTACTCTAGCTAGCCACCACTGTAAGGAGCAAAAGGAAAAGTCAACCATGGTATTTCCCATCTAGCCAGCTCGGGCCAGTAATACCCTGCAAACACCAGACTAAATAGAAAGACCATATCCCGAGACCCATGAACTTGGACTAGTCCTCTGACCTCTTTGCGCTTCCATTTCCTCGTTTCTTTTCCTCCATGCGCCTCGTTCATTATGCTCCAGGCATACCGCCCTCATTCCCTCGGTGCACCAAGCTCTTTCTTGCGGTAGTGGCCTTGAACATGCAGTTTCCTCTCTGGAGCAGTTCATCCTTCACGTAACTGACCCCTTCTTCTCTTTCAAGTTACCTACTCAGAGAAGCCTTCCTAGACCTTCGTAGGTAAGTTTATTCCCCACTCCAACCCAAGGCGCTCCTAATTACTGTCTATCATATACCTTGTGTTTTTTTTCCTTCCTAACAGTCCATCGCAATCTGTAATTATTCCTTGTTACTTGTTTATTTGCTTAGTGTCTCCCTCTACCATATAAGCTTTTTAAAGGTTATATGAATATTAGATAAAACATTTTTTTAATTGTGGTGAAACACATAATATACAAGTTACTATTTCAACGACATGGAAACTTTTGAGGGCAGGAACCGTATCGGTTTTTTCTGGACCCTAGCGCACCAAGAAGAGAATGCGGCAGGTCCTCAACACTACTCGTTGAGTTAATGAATGGAACATTAAAAGGAGGATAATTCCCAGCCTGCCTGCTTCACAGAAAGAAAAATAGAGAGAAAAACCACTCTGAAACACTACCCATTGAAAGGAATAAAGGTATCGATGTTTCTATTATTTTTAATGTGATGCGACTCAGAGTTCGATGCTAATTGGGCACTTAAATGCAGACTGGTTAATGAACACAGTTTAAATTGGGCTGGGCTGATCAGAGACAGCTTTCTAGAGTAGGAGCAGGGTCTAAATAGCTGAAGGGCACCGTACCCTGCCTGCCTGGACCTGCCGAGATCTAATTCCGAGGTCTGTCTCCTCCTGGCTTCTCAGGTAATAATTTTACTTGCTGTCTTTCATTAAGGATGTTTTTTCCCTTTCCCTCAGAAGAATAGGCAGACTTGGCATTTCTGAGGGAAATAAGCAGTCAAGGAGCATAACTCCAGGCATATTTAAAGAATTCTGATGATTTTGTGGTTTTCCTCGAAGGGCTTGGTTTGCAGATCTTCTTTGCATTTAAAAAATGATAGTACTGAGGCCAAGCTGGCAATGAATGCTAAGGAAGGAGGAGCTCTCAGTGTAGGAGAGAACAGGAGACCTCACTCACCTCCTTGCCTTCTGGAAGCTTGCCGAAGGGAACCGGTGTTCTCTTGAAAATGGAACGCTAAATGCCTTACCTAGGAAAATGCCACTGAGAGAGTCAGGAATATTGGGGGTGGGGTAGGGCGTCAGGAAGAACCTGGGTTTGTAGATGCAAAGAGGTTCAAATAGGAGGAAATGGAAAAAGAAACAATGTGCGACCCAACCAGAAGCAGTTTGGACGGTAAGCAAAAGCGTGAAAATGATGTCAGGGAGATGTGAATCCCGCCCCTGGAGCTCACTGTGTGAGTCCGTACAAGCGATCGGCCCCTTCCGAAAAGTGGACCACGTGGAATAAACGATCTCTCAGGTCCTCTCTGGTCCTGTACTCCTGCGAAGCTCATACATTCTTCCCGTGACAGTGATCGAGTCAGGAGTCACAGGAAGTCTCTGACCGCATTTGTTTAATCACCTTAACTTACTGAGGAGGTAGTTTTAGGACTCGCCTGCCTTTGTTTCATTTGGTTTTTCACTCGGTGTTCTCATTTGGAGAAGTTGGGGTTGGAGGCAGAACACCACGTGTGACCTGTGACCTGTGACTTTGGTTAAAAAGAGCTCATCGAGGGGGCACCTGGGTGGCTCATCGCTTAAGTGTCTGACTCTTGATTTCGGCTCAGGTGGTGATCTCACTCTTTGTGGGTTCCAGTCCCGCTTTGGGCTCTGCGCTAACAGTGCAGAGCCGGCTCGTGTTTCTTTCTCTCTTTCTCTGCCCTTCCCCCATTGATGCTCGCTCTCTCTCTCTCTCAAAATAAAGAAATAAACTTAAAAAAAAAGAAGAGCTCATAAAAAAGATAGCACCTTATAGAATCATGAGAAGCCTGAAGAAGCCAGAAGGGAAGTACGGCCCGAGGTCCAGCCAGGACCACAGCCATCATGTCACCAGCCTGGTGCCCTGAGAACTCCACACTCCCTCCATGAATGCTGGATGCCAAGCTGGCACCCCTGTAACCTTGAAAGAGGACATCGCAGTGGTCAACACCAGAAGTGCCACAGCCATTGCCACCACCTGCCTCTGGAATGGATTCTTGGCTGCACCTGAACCCAGCTAGTGGCAGGCTCTGTTTCAGCGTTGGTGGCTGGGTCTCATGGCCCTAGCTTCCATCATGTAACCCAGGGCTAGGCACAAAAGAAATGGGAAGCTGCATAGTTAGGTTTTTCGATGTCTATAAGTGGAAGACAAGTTCTATCTCCCACCAAGATTCCTGAGGTGGAAAACTCCCTCCCCCAGATGAAGATTTCTGATATGTTGCAGTCACAAAAACAGACAGACGTTTAAAACATCTGAAGTATTTATCAATAAAGAATGTGCCTAGTTAAGGACTACCCCTTCTAAAACTGAGACCTAGAAAGTAGACTACAAGTCACCTACTCCAGCCGCCTTGTTTTCCAGATGAGAAAACAGATATGGGAGAGGGATGAGAAACAACTCAGGTTCACAGCTGGACCAGAACTCAGATTTCCTGTCACGGGGCCAGTCATCTTTGTATAGTCGTGCCGCCTTTCAGGACAACAGAATCTCCTCGTTGTCAAATTGGGTGAGATGCCAAATCTTCATACAACATTTATTTTTGCAACTTCATTCGGCTCGATTTATTGTGAAGACTTCGAGATGAAACAGATGCAGATGGGATCCCCTCCCTCTCACGTTTCAGGTTCAATTAATATTTAACCACCTATCATCATGGCGGCCACCGAGCTGGGGTTCTCCTTAACGGAGCGGGAAGGGCAGGGATCTGTTTGGATTTGAGGAACAAGTGGCTGTGGGGCCTAGAGCCCTGCACGGATCCTCTCACCATCTGTCACCTCTGCTTCTCTCTGATCGTTTTATTCTCCCTTTTTCCTCGATACCTCTGCATCTGGTCCTTTTGGCCGGAAACGAGATCTGTAGCAGCTGTGGAAAGATACGTTACAGGGTCAGTAAATGGCCCAGTTCCCTTCTTCCCAGCCCCAAATTCCCCAGGAAGAAAAAGTTGGCCCAGAGTGTCCATCGCCGTCCCATCAGCGGTAGCCAGGGGGTCAGAACCGCCCCGCACAGCATGGCTGCTTCCCAGCGTTAACTACAGGATGGCAAGGGCAGTTCCAGAAAAAGCTGGGAAACGTTCAGACAGCGCACTGATTCCTGTACACATGCATGAATTAATTTAACACTCACGTTAGCTCCATTCATTCATTTGGTCGTTAAATGTTTATTGAATACCGCCTGGTTCCCCGCCCCATTTTAGATAATGGAGAGGCAGCAGTGAGCAAAGGGTAAATGAACGGAAGAACGTATTATGCATCAGAAACGAAGTGCCAGAGGAAAAATGAATCAGGGTTAAGAGCGAGGTTTGGGGGGCGGGCGAATACGCAGGCATGCACTGTTTGATGGAGCATGAACAGAGAAGGCCTCATGCAGAAGCGGATATTTGAGTTGAATTCTGAAGGACTTGAGAGAACAGACCATGAGGCAGAAGCGTTATCGGCAGAAAAACAGCAAGTACAAAGACTGTGATGCTGCAATGCGCCTTGTGTGCTCAGGAAATGGCTGAGAGGTCGGCGTGGCTCTACCTGAGAGGGCGAGGAAGAGCTCTAGGAGAGATGAACATGGCAGGGAGCGGTCAGACCTGATGGGACCTGGGGCTTCGTGAACCCCCAGAAGGACTCCATCTTTTACTCTGAGTGAGAGAGAAAGACATCCAAAGGTCATAAGACTAGACGTGACATAATCTCACGTGTCTATTGCGTTGGAAGGAAAGCAGGGTAGTAGTGGGAAGGCTGTCAAATTTTGCATTTATTTCGAAGGTGAAACTGACTAGATACACTAGTTGAGTGGATGTGAGCAATGAGAGAGAGGAGAGATTTAATGATGAGTTTTGACCTTGGCAACTAGAAAGATAGCGATGCTATGTACTATGAAGGGGAAAACTGAAGAAGAAGCAGGTCGGTGGGGTGATGAGATCTGGGTTCAGTTTGGGACATATTAATCTAAGGTGATTTTTAAACATCCAAGTGGACATTGGCTGGGCAGTTGACTGCATGAATATCGTGTTCCTGTAGGAGGTTCTGCTGAATATCTATATTTTGGGATTTTCAATAAATAGATAGTACTTGAAGCCTTGAAAGGGAATGATATCACCGTGGAAGTGACTATCAATACAGAAGAGAGCAATGAGGGCAGGGGAGGAATCCCCAGAGGAGTCCAATATATGGAGGTTGAGATGAGGAGGAACCCTAAAGGATGTTAAACAGGAATGTCCAGTGAGGTAGGGAGTGAATGGTATTCCAGAAGCCAAGCGAAGAGTTTTTTGAAGAAGGAGGGAAGGATTAAGAGGGTCAGGAATTCCTGATACGTCAATCCAGATATGACCAATGGATTTAACAACATGGAAGTCATAAATTCCTTCCTTCCTTCCTTCCTTCCTTCCTTCCTCTTTCTTTTCTTCTTTCCTCTTTCTTTTTTTTTTCTTTCTTTATTTTCTTTCTTCCTTTCTTTCTTTTCTTTATTCCTTTCTTTCTTTTTCTTTTCTTTCTTTCTTTCTTTCTTTCTTTCTTTCTTTCTTTCTTTCTTTCTTTTCTCCCTTTCTTTCTTTCTTTCTTTCTTTCTTTCTTTCTTTCTTTCTTTCTTCCTTTCTTTCTTTCTTTCTCTCTCTCTTTCCTTCTTTCCAGTGAGATGGTGGGAACAAAATCCAAGCATATTGAGTACAAGAGAGAAAATAAGGAGAGAGAAAACAAAGACAACTAGTATGAAAAACTCTGGAAAGTTCTGCTGTAAGAGTGAATAGAGAAATGGGGTAGTAGGTAGAGATCAAGAGAAGTTCGTTTTCTTTGTTTGCTTGCTTTTAAGATGAGAGCATTGAAGCATCTTTGTGCACTCATGGGAATGATCCACTAGCAAAGGCAAAACTGATAGTGTGGGGGAGAGAAGGGAGAAATACCAGAGGGATGTCTCTATGTGGGTGAGAGATGATGGGATCTAGGGAACGAGCCTGGAAATTGGCCTTAGATGGGAAGAGAGCAGGTTCAGCCTTAATAACTGGAGGAGAGTGAGTCATATGGGTACAGATGCCCGTGAGGTGGTAGACATAGTAGTAGGAACATATGGAACTTTCTTTCTTTTTCCCCAATCTTCTTTTCCAAGGGCAGTAAGAAGTAAGGTCACCAACTGAGAGTGAGGATGGAGAAAGAAGTCTTGGAAGTCCGAGGAGTTAGGAGAGCATGTAAAATACAAACAAAAAGGAGACCAGACAGGCTAGGGAAGTTTAATAGTATTTCCTGGCTTCAACACAATCCCTTTTAAAATCTGTAACCATGAATTTAAAGGGTGACAAGACAGCATGGTTAATTGCTATTTTCTAGCTACATTTAGCCACATGGGTGCAGTCACTAGGTGGGTGGAGTATTGAATTCCACCAGCTTGGAGGTCTGGCCAAAAAATTGGATGAAGGGAGACAGGAGAAGGGAAGTGAAGATAGTGGTAATGGACTATGGAAATGAAGGCAAGTAAAGGGGAGAAGAGGACATAAAGGGATGCAAAAAGGTAGAAGAATCAATGACCCTAGGTCTCACAGGAGGTGAAAATTTAGCATAGAGTTGGGGTATAAGATGGAGTGAGGTGCGAGTCGACAAGGTTGAATCAGAGGGAAATGCACGCGACACATTGACACTAAGAGTTGTGATTAGGAACAGGCCTAAGTTGTGATGAGCCCCGGGTGTGTTACGGAAGTGTGGAATCACTAAATCGTACACCTGAAACTCCTACGACACTGTATGTTAACTAACTAGAATTTAAGTTAAAAAAAAACAACAACAACAAGAAAAGGAAGTAGCCTACATTATGTAATTTACCTGAGGTCTGCCGAGTGGAGGAGCCACTCAGTCTGCCTGGTGGCAACGGTGTCGCCACCAGGGCTGATCTCTTCCCTGCCTGAGGTCCCCGTTCCTCCATTCCCCGTTTCTCCTCCGACCTCACCACGGAACACTCCCGTGTGCACAACAGGAAGCTGAGGCCCAGAGAGGGTAAGAACCATTGCCCACGACCACGCAGCCGGAAAGTGGAATTGTTCGCTACCTAAGAGGTAGGATGAGAAACATGCCAAAGAGGTGAATTCCGGACTCCAGAGGAAAACGCTTCCTGTGGCGGAAAGAGTCGTGGCGAAGGGTTCAGACCAGACAAGAGCGGGTTCCGGCGGCCGCCCGAAGCCTCAGGCCCTCTTTCCGCCTCCTCTCGTTTGCCCTCCAAATGGTGTGTGAGGACCCGTTGCCAAGGGTGGAAACCTTGAAAGGGTTTTAATAATAGTTTTGTAAAGGTCATGGCAAAGTGCTTTATAATTGTTCATCTTTATCTTTTAATTCCTGTTTGGAGAAACAGGAAGAAAAATAAACAGGAAAATCCCCAACAGGATCCAATTAAATAAAAATAGTGCTGACAGGAAACAAACATCGTAAAACTTTAAAGGAGGGCAGAGGACGATACCGGTTGAGAAATCCTGCAGGACTGACGAAGTTTTCCTTGATGTTGAAGTGATCGATTACCGGTCAAGGGAACAGTGACTGACATTTGGCTAACGGCTTAGCACCTGCTTGCAACCCCTTTCCGCCACATTAGACATTTCCCCAAAACTGCTACCTGCCAATACCTGTAAAGGAAAGAGGGTTATACCTGGCAGTGCCTCTGTGCTAGTGGTCAAGTTATCCCATCATATCTTGGCCTAGGAAGCAAGTTCCTAAAAGAATAGTTAGCGTTCACTGAGCGTTAATGTGTTATATACTGCGCGATGAATACGCAAAATTTGAAAGGGGATATCGCCATTCCTAAAAACTTCCTCCTTCATTCAAAACACTCCTGCTTTATCAGTTCTAAGCCTCGATTAGCTTTGAGTGCCTCAAATATGAATGTATTTGTCAGATACCCCGAGCCTCAGTGAGCATTTATAAAATGCTACAGTAAATAGGCATCCAGATTATCACTGTAAACGCAAAGACTGACAAGGCGCCGCCCTCCAGGAGCTAAGAATCTGGCTAAATATGAAAGTTGGGATTTGTCGAATCTGTCCTGTATTGGTATGTATTGTGTGTTTCGTATTTAAAAGCACCCTTGATTGGAAATCAAGAGTCTTTATTACTACTCCCTCTGCCACCAGTTTAATCAACTGCATCTCTTCGAAGGAATGGTTTGGGGCGCCTGGGTGGCTCACTGGGTTAAGGGTCCGACTTCAGCTCAGGTCTTGATCTCACAGGCTTGTGGCTTTGCTCTGTGCCATCAGCCTGGAGACTGCTTCAGATCCTCTGTCTCTCTCTCTCTCTCTCTCTCTCTCTCTCGAAAATTAAAGTTAAAATTAAAAAAAAAAAGAAATGGTTTGGCCCATGTTCTCTACATTCTCTTCCAATCCTGACAATCTGTGAATTCCCTGCTATTTTATTTTTTTACTTATTCAACAAATGTGTATTTAGCACCATGTGCCAGGCATTTTACAAACATCAAGCTACTTATTCCTCATAATAATCCTATTATGTAGATAATATTATTATCCCTAAGAATATAATTGTATTAACCCCATGATAAAACTATTATCATTCCCTTTTACAGATGATGAAACTGAGGCACACGGTCATTTAAAATACTTAAGATCTATTTTATTCTTGAGATACTTATGATTTGTTTACTTCCACTTTGCTGAGTGATTTATAAGCAGCATTTGAAATCTCATTGCAGGTATAGCTACAATATCAGGGTTTTTTTTTTTTAAGTTTATTTATTTTTGAGAGACAGAGGGTGAATGGGGGAGGGACAGAGAGAGACGGAGACACAGAATCCAAAGCAGTTTCCAGGCTCTGAGCTGTCAGAGCCTGAGGTAGGACTCGAACCCATGAACCATGAGATCATGACCTGAGCTGAAGTCAGATGCTTAACTGCCTGGGCCATCCAGGCGCCCCTATGATACCAATTTTGTAAAAGTTGTTTTCTGCTCGAGTTGAACAGCTGCAGTCACCACCAGAGACAGTGGAGCCATAAGGCTTCCATGTCACTGTGACAAACACACACATCTAAGCAACCAGTGGGGTCCCTTTATGTCCTTTCTGTCCCCCAAAACGTACTCTTGATTTCCTTTAGTGAAAGTATGCGAAAGTGCCTAAGGTAGGAACTGGTTTATTTTACACTGTTAAAAAAAAAATCCCCTTTCTCCCTTGTTCCCTCCCTCCATCTTCCCTTCCTGTGTCCCACTCAGCCTTTCAATACCACCACTGTTATGTTGATGTTCTTTTATGCCCTTTTTAACCGTTCGTTACCCACAAGTCCTGGCTACCTTCCACCCCCAAGCTGGCTGTGTATCTTTACCCCATGATTCCAACCTCCCCTCCCCTCCCATCTGTGCTCAGAGTCCCTTTACCTACAGAGACTTCCTGCAACAGGTCCCCGCCACAGCCCTGCAGTCGAATCCCCAGGGCCCCCCTTACCTGCCAAGCTCCCTCTCCCAACTCCCTTGCCCCGTGCTCTGAAATTTCCACATCAAAGGGCTCTGTAAGCACCAGGTCTGATCTGATCTAATCCTTCCCAACACCCCACCTATTTGACAACACAAAGTGGAATTTTAACAATGCGAGCTCATCGGTATAATATTAAATGGTGGTCAAAAGAGACTGGTTTTAGAGCAGCGTGTGCAAAGCAACAGGGTTGTTTTTTTGTTTGTTTATTTGTTTGTTTACAAGTCACTTGATCCTAATAACATTTAAAGTACTGACACTTGGAACTTCTCAAAAGTTGAGAAGAGGCAAGGTGATACCTATCTTAATGTGACTCTCACTTGCATTCCTGCGTGGTGGGGACGGAGAGGTAGCCCTGCTCTCCAATGTCAAGGGCAAGTCTGGCTGTGCCCATGGGAGAGCCTCATTCAGGTGAACGTGTGTGTCAAACATGTCCCAGTGAGGAAAATGTTCCCAGCTCTGGGGAAGGAGAAAGGGCGCGGACTTCGAGTCAGAAGATGTAGGATGACCTCCAAGCTTTTCACCTACTTACAGTTTAACTTTAGGCAAGTCATTACCTCCACCTAAATCTCAGTGTACTCATTTGTAAAAGGAAGAATTTGGGGGAGCTCCCCTCTCCTTGCTAGATGGGATGCTGCCCAATTCAAACATCACTTAATGAAGCCAATTCGAGCTTCAAATAAAAAAAAAAAAATGAATTTGGTAATTAATCCCAAAGGTTCCTGAGGCTTTAAAGTTCTGATGTTGCGTGCTTCTAAGCTTCTTGTCCGAAATATCTGTCCAATTTTAACAAATTGCATTTTACAGCACCAATTTCTAAACTCCCTGCTAAGTGGTCCCCAGTAATGAGTAACCACTGTGCTAGGCAGGGTGTGGGGACATAAGAAAAGATAGAAAACATGGTTCCTGCCCTTTAGGAGTCTTAATCTATTTGTAGGGGGAAACACCAATGAGGGTAACTAGCCTGAACACTTGGGAAACACTTGGGAAAGTTTTCTAACTCTCGTGACATCTTATATTCAGGATCATGACCAATAACAGGAGTGATCGCGACATTGGCTCTAAGCCGGACTTTACGGAACGGACAGACTTCAATCAGTGGGAAACAAGGAAAAGACTTTTGGGTAGAAGGAAAGCAAATAATGAGTGTTTGAAATGATGCAATTGGACGGTAAGAGCACGACTGTGTTCAGGATGGTTTACAGAAAGCTAAGCAGAGAATTTCTGATTTGTTTCCATGAATGGTTGGAAGCCATCGAAGGTTTTTTGAGCAGATACGTGACATTGATAAATGTACCAACCAAGTAAATAATAAAGATCAAATATATATCTATCCTGGAAGCCTTAATGCGGCACTTGAAGTTTAAAACTGTAATAAAAGAAGGAAAGAAAAAGAATGAAAAGTCCATTCCTCTCATTTTCTGGTACTCTGATCTGGGGACTATTAGCTGGAACAACTGAGAGTTTTAATTGCCTGTTAATTGACAATGTGGAGGGAGGGAAGTGATTGCTAAGGTAACCAGGTCCCAAGCCATATGGGGCTTTGCGGAGTCATTCCAACACCTTGGGCTACCCTTGGAAATGAACAGGCAGTCCTGTTAGGCTGCTCAGTCTGCGGCAGAGCGTCTGCTGCTAACATTCACCCAGAAGAAGGCAGGGTCATGATCGAGGCCGGCTGACGTTTCTGGGTGATTTTTCAAAGAGAAGATTGATGCCTGAACTCTCATCAGGAAATGTGAAAAGATAAATTTTTCTCATTGATTCCCCCATCTTTCTGCTGAGCCGATTTTCAGCGCACATCCTAGAAAATTTTCAGCAGAAATCCGTAGCCACCAAGGGTTAGACCTGGAATTGCCCTTCGATGCCAACACTTTCATTCGTCAGATGGGAAAATCAGCTCAGAGTGGAGAAGGAAGATTTTTAAGGTGAAATTTCAATTATCGGCAGACCTGGGATCCAATCCCAGGTTTCACAGCGCTGAGGCAATAGCTTTCTTCAGTTCAATCAAATGGCCTGTCCCATTACTGCTTGTTGAATTGAAGGAGTTCCAAGCAATCTCCAAGATCAGAGTGGCAGAGCCATGAGGAAATGGGAGGCGGAGTTTCTAGTTCCTTGCCATTCCCACACATGCGGGGCACTGCTTGTGAAAAGGACCCTCCAACGTTACCAGTTTACTCGCTGGTCACCACAAGGGAGGAAGACTTTGACTCTGGTTGTTCTCGAAGCCAGAGTTAGACTATTCCTTAAGGAATCAACTTCTGGATGTTGGAATAAAAGCATCCCATTTAAAACCCAGTTTTCAAGCTACCCCTTCTCACTCCCTATCCTCCTTTTTCTCTGCTCTCTTTTTTTTTTACCCCTTAATACTTAGGACTTTCTAACTTGCTATGTGATTTTTCATTAAGCTTTTTGCATATTACTTGACTCTTCTACTCAAAGCTCCACCAAGGATCTTTGCTCAGTCTACACATGTGTCCCACGGACTCAGTGTATTCAATAAGTATTTTATATAGGTGGCTGAATAACAACTGTAGCTACTGTAGCTTACTTTGAACCATGAGCACGCTTTAAAGTCATGGTTTCTTATCCGCAAAATGGGCAGGATAATTCTCACTCAACAAGGATGTTGTAAGGATCCAACGAAGTAATGTGAGAAAGAATCTTGCACAGTACCGGACCCCAAGGCGTCTGTTATCCCAGGAAACGGATTGATAGAGTGCGGAGTTGTCCTTCAGAAAGCTGAGTTCCGAACAGGCATGACTGAATCCCCCCATGACTGTGTGCTGATGTAAATCACAACAAGGCTTGCGGACTTAGGAATTACAGCATTTTACAGCGAGGTTCCTACTTACGTTTCTCATTTTGCAAATGATGACACACGGCAGAGAATGCTTGTGTAAAACAACTCAATTTGCTGAGGAGTATTTTTTTAAATTAAAACAATGCATAGATGTAAAAATGCCTATAGTGTCTCTTCTAAGCATTTCGTAGTTTTCAAAACACTTCCGTATCCGTCATCTCGTCCCGTCTCGCTCACCACCTGGCATGGTGAGTGAGAACTCTGATTCCATGCTTTCTCACTCATCTTTCCTGTTTTACCCAGTGTGTGTCCCGACACTCTAGACACCAGCCTTCTTCTCACTCCCAGAGCCTGATTCATACTGCCACCCTTCCTTTTTCCATACATACTTTTGCTCAGGCTGCTGTCCCCTCTGATTGGAACACCTTCTTCCTTCTGGGCCCCCAAATCTACCTTAAAATTCTATCCGATTATCAAGGCCTGACTTGAGTGCTTTCCTTCCCCAAACCCTCCCCAGGCCCTTTAAGCAGATGTCTCTAGAAGACATCTATAGTTTTTGCCCGTCTGCTATCCTTTCTTTCTTCTTATGGTGTCAACGAACCTTTTTTCCAAATGATCCTGGCGGGACTATCAAATGCACTGTCCAGTGTTTCCCCTCTCTGCCCTCCCCAGGTCTACACCACCACCAACCCAAACACCGAAGTTGGACATGTGAGTCAAGCCAAGCAAAATGGGTCTCTGCTGAGAATGAGGAATGGCGCCTCAGGGCAGAAGCCCATTCTGTTATGAACTCCTGAGTCTTGAATTATTTCAGTAGCATGATCCTAAAAGCACTCTCCGTGACCACAGGCCACTCTGCTCACAAGAGTTGGCTTCCTGTTCCTGTCTTTCCAAGACCTTTTCTTCTTCAATTCTGAGAACTCTCCAGTTTCCCTCAATAAATTATCCACCTTATGGATTAAAGTTGTGTTGTAGGCAACCAAGGAAACTGAACTGAAACATTCTTGCCAGTATTTCCACTGGTGTTTCTGGGTCAGTGAACTATATTCCTCACATCGCTGCTTTAGATAAAAGTGTTGAGATACGTTCTACCTCTTCCATAGAACTACAAGCTCCCCACCAGGTCTGTGTCTGCTTCAATTCCTACTACTGTCACCTGCATACCTGGGTCCTCAAAACATGTGAATGGAAGTTGAGAAAACATATATTATCTTTAGATTGCCAACTGATTCAAATTCATACAACGCTTAGTTCCAAAAAAAATTTATTTTCTCAAATGCTTGGAATAACTAAACCTTAGGACTGGAAGAGACTTGTAACTTTAATAGTGGGATTTCATTCTTATGCCCTTATCACATCAGCCATGTAAAAAAATGAAGTACAAATAGATACCATTGGACTATTGGTGTGGAAAAAGTGATGGTCACCTCGCTCTAGGAGAGCTACTTTCTCATTCCATCCTCCAATGGTCAAGAGCCAAGACTGGTGTAGAATGTAGGACGGAGGAGAGAAGCGATGGTGGTTAGGGGACAGGACAGGGATTTTGAGTCCCCAGAAGACGCAGGATTGATATGAGAAAGTTGTGGAATTAGTAAAAGCAGAACCGCAACTTTTATGTGCGTGTGGGGCTTTCACTCCAGAAACATTTGAAGGTCTTTAAAAGTGCATCCATGAGACAAAACAAAAAGCAGGGCTCACTGCTTCAGATGGAGCCAAGAGCCTGGAGAGCCCGATTTCTCCAGAGGGGTTTCTAACCTGGTCCTGACAGACCCTACCCTGCCTTTGCATCAGGGTGGAAAGCAGGACACATATAATGTTCTAAAGGGATAGCTCTGTCTTTTCTATTTTTTTTTCAAATCTGTTTCATTTCAAGCTTCAATTACCATCAGATAGCATCTTTTTATTTTTCCTGATTCTCTAGTCTCTTGATTTACGGACTCTCAGATGTAGCCAACGTATGTTTTTCAAACATTCCATTGAAGCTTCGTTATAAAATTTGATGAATTATGCCTCCCCATCTAAGGAATAAATCGACTTATTAAGTGGATTCAAAAATCATCCTTCCTATAGAAAGTAGATTAACATATAAAATATATGTATCATTTTATATAAAGAGGTATGTTATGTCTGTAATGTATAAAATAGCTAAATTTATCCCGAAGTATATCTAGCATGTGAAATATGGGATGGCAGAAAGGAAAGGGGGGGAACTATTTATTTCGTCTCTGATGTATGTGAAACATCTTTAGTTTACAAATTAGAAACTGACTAGTCTATAAAGAGGATTGAATGAAGTCAGGTAAAAGACGTTGTCTTACTCAGTCATTTTTTAGTAGGTATTTTTTTTATCAAAAAAAAAAAGTTTATGATCATGAGTAAGACAAGGGAAGGAAACTGACTCTACCCCATTAACGCAAGACATGATGACCAAGGAGAGAAGCAAGTTCTTGGCCAAACAAATCATAGGATGGCATGGGCCCCCCTCCTCTGCCCCATTCCTCCAAACCCCCCCAAAAAAAAAACTAAAGAAAGATGTCAAGTCATAAAACTCTCCTTATTTGGAGGAAGCAGACCGAGAGGATGAAGTATCAGTCCTGGGAAGTTCATAGATGTTTCTCTGAGTGCTTGATGTACTCACTCTTCTATAGTGCTTGAAGTACTCACCATCACAGGGCTTCGATATATGCAGAAAGGGCTACCAAGGCTCAAGAGCTTTCAGGAAAGACATTGAGCAGGGACACGAAGGGAGGTGCAGGTTGACTGGGGGGGGGGTATACCCCCTGGCTGGGTGGGGTGGACCCTGTGCCCCAATTAGGAAGAAATGAGGTCAGGAAGGTGAGAGCCTTTCTTCTCTTCTGCTCCTTGCCACTGCCTTTGAGTATCTGAAATAATGTATAGAACTTACGGCTTCATTAATAAATTAACAGAACCTATGCGTTTATTGACAAATTAAAATACCCTCAGCTCAGGTCTGGATCTCAGGATTGAGGATTCAAACGCTGCTGGGTGTAGAGCCTCCTTAAAAAATAAAGAAGTAAAAGAAAATATCGTCTGGAATTATTAACAAAAAAAGGATCCGAATGAAGTCTCTTGTCTGTTTGGTTAACAAGCGTTAGCCGCCTGGAGCAAAATCACCCTTGCATGAATGGACTGAAAAAGAAATTGTCCACAAGTGTAGCTGCAGATCAAGTGCAGGCCAATGGCAGGCTGATTAGGACCCGGGAAAGCTGTGTTGGTGCACTGCCCTCACACAGCCACTGTTAATCGACCAAGTTCTAACATTTCAATTTATGTACCCACCAAAAGTATGGTAATGTCTCCCGTCTCCACCCCCACTAACACAGTGTATCATCAAACATTATGACCTTTGCCTTTGTCATCGGTAAAAACGTATATTGCATTGCTTTCAAATCGTATATCCTTTACCTAAGTACTAAGAAACAAAACGAAACATGGCAAACTTCATATAAAAGATAAATTTGAGAGGGGGAAGGACTTTTTAAGCCTGAAAAAAAAAAACCCAGAATCATAAAAGAGAGGCAAATTTGTGTATCTACAAATGAAAATTTCTGGGTGTGGAAAAATAGCATGAGTAAGATTGAAAGCAAATGGCAAGGAAAAATATTAGCGAAACAAATAAATACAAAAGACTGTCTTTATTAAATTATAAAACTCTTAAATTAACAAGAAGGGTTAAAGAGGAAATGGGGAGAAAGGAAGAAAATATTTCTAAATGCAAACTCTGTTTCTCTGCCTTTAACACTCAAATAACTTTACACCATTCTTGGAATAAAAGTCAAAATCCTTGTGTGGCTTGCCATCCTATGTACGGTCTAGCTCCCCTCCACCCCTCCAATTTCATTTTTTGTCATTCTCCCCCTCACTTCCGTGTTCCAGATATATTGGTCTTCTTCCAGTATTTCTTGGTTTCTTCATGCATTCTCTCCCCTTGGAGCACTCCTTCCTTCCTAAAAAGTAAAAATAAAATAAAATCCTTATCTTTACAGACATTCAAATCTTACCTCAAGTGACATTTCCTCAGAGAAGCCTTTTTTGAACACTGCAACCCCCACTCCACAAACTAGATGAAGTTCTCTATTATTTGGTATCATATTTCCCTGCCCTTTCCCTTCACGTTACGTCACAGTCCACGTTCTCTGTGCAGATTAATTTATGTCTCCACTCTATGGAAAGTCCCCCAGGAAGCTGACCTGGGGATCACCTCCGGGATTTAGCATGTTGCCTGGCACAAAAAGCAGTTGAATCAAATACTTGCTAAGTTAATGCTTGTTTTAATTTTCCTACTTCACTGACCATTTTCGTAGACATTCCTCGTGTGACTCTTTTATGTACTAGTGCCTTGTCTCAGGTAGTGATTGCCCGAGTATGGTGAATCAGCAGCAGCAGCAGCAGCATCTGGTAATTTGTTAGAATCGCACATTCTTGGGCTCCAAACTAGACCTACCGAATCAGACGGGGCCGACAGTCCGTGTCTGAATAAGCCTCCAGGTGACTGAGAGGTACACCCAAGTTTGAGACTCCAGGGTTGCGCTGAACTTTGGTACCCAGGTGAGGCAGGAAAAAAGAGAGCATGGGACCGTGCACCAGCGTCTTGAGCACCGCGGCCTGGAAGTGACCCGTAACACCTCCGCTCACATTCCACGGTGCACAGCGAGTCATGTGGCCACACTTCAAAGGAAGGAGGCTGGGAAACGTAGCCCTCTACTGGGTGACTGATTCTCAGCAATCACGCAATGCCACGGAGGAGAATACAAACTTTTTTTTTTTTAATCTTATTTATTTCTTTTGAGAGAGAGAGTGAGTTCATGTGCACAAGTTAGGGAGGGGCAGAGGGAGAGGGGAGGAGAGA
Organism: Paguma larvata; assembly: GCA_030068075.1. Taxonomy (NCBI): domain Eukaryota; kingdom Metazoa; phylum Chordata; class Mammalia; order Carnivora; family Viverridae; genus Paguma; species Paguma larvata. The sequence goes on along the minus strand of CM057824.1, from coordinate 80,276,482 downwards.
GAGAGAATCCCAAGCACTGACAGTGCAGAGCCCCGACGCAGGGTTGGAACTCATGAACCATGAGATCATGACCTGAGCCGAAGTCCGACGCTCAATCGAGGGAGCCACCCAGACGCCCCTGGGAGAAAACAGACTTTGGATGGGCAGCTGGCCATCTCTGTCACAGGCGTAGACTGAAAATGTCACTTCTGAAACTTACTTTTCGATAACGAGAAAGTAACTCCCGATATCAGCAAAATCTTTGGGAGGCAGGTTCCAAATCTCTCATCCTGGTTTCTATGGTGTGAGTCACCTGTACTACAAAGAGCCCCCCCCCTCCAAGGTCAGTCATTTCACCCATTTGGAGATGTTGGCTCCCGCTTGCACACACTCCTGACTGCAGCTTCAGTCCCTGAAGGCAGAGGAAGAAAATGGCTCCCAGTGGTCCAGGCGGGGCAATAAGCCAGACACAGATCTCCTTCCTCTTCTCCCTTCTCATCTCACACTCCGATCGCAGCCACTAAACATAAGTGCATCTGGTGTGTAAGTTTAGGTTTTGCATTTTTGTTTATTTGTTTATTGTTTTGTTTAGTAATTGCTAAAGTTCTGACATACACGCCCCCAGGAACTAGGTTGAAAGATCATTCCAATGGCCTGTCTTTCTTACTTTTAATGATTTTCCTTAAATCACGCTAGCATAGCTGTCCTCTCTCCTCTCAGAGAAGGCTTGTTCTCTCTTGGGTGTTCTGCCGGCTGCTGGCAGGGGTGGGGACGGGTGCAAGGGGAGGTGTGTTACTTTTAGGTGAGCCCCAGACCTTGGCTCTGGACTGCTCAGTCTCTGTCTACCCACACAGATCTCATTAATCATTTATTTTTATTAATGGATCCATTTTATTAATCATTTTCAGTAGTCGTCATTCTCCAATAGCATTTATGGGTGCACAAAACCGAAGCCCTATGCTGGGACGTCTACCTTCTAAAGAATAAAGTCAGGACCCCTACCTTATACCATCTACAAAAGTTAACTCAAAAAAGACCATCAACCAGAATATAAGAGCTGAAACCATAACCCTCTTAAAAAAAAACATAGGAGTAAATTCTCATGACCTTAGATTTGGCAAGGATTCTTAGACTTGACACCAAGAGCAATAATAATAATAATAATAATAATAATGAGAATGATAATAATTAAATTTTACTTCTTCAAAATTAAAAACGTTTTGCATCAAAGGACATTATCAAGACAATGAAGAGATAACTTACAGGATATAAGAAAATATTTACAGATCATATCTTTGATAAGGATCTCGTATTCAGAGTATGTAAAGAACTCTTACAACTCAATCACAAAAGAACAGCTAAACGAAAAATGGGCAAAGGACTTCAGCAGACATTTCTCAAGAGAAGATATACAAACAGGTAACAAGTTCAGAAAAAGATGATCTTTAGTCATTAGGGAATTGCAAATCAAAACCACAACGAGATGAGATTTCCTACCCACTAGAATGGCTACAATAAAAAGACAAGAAAAGAAAAAGAAAAAAAAAATCGCAAGCATTGGTGAGGATGTGAGGAAATCGGAAGCCTCATACTCTGCTGGTAGAAGTGTCAAATGGTGCGACTGCTACAGAAAACGGTTTGATGGTTCCTCGAATAAGAAACATAGGATTACCTTATGACCTGGCAATTCCATTCCTGGGTATGTATCCAAAAGAACTGAAAAGAGGCGCTGGCGCATAAACACATACACGCAAAATCGTAGCAGCACTACTTACAATATCCAAACGGTGGAAACAACAAATGTTCATTAACGGATACGTGGACAAACAAATTGCAGTAGATACAACAATTAAATAGAAACAAACAATTAAATATTATTTAGCCATAAAAAGGAATGAGGCACACTGATAACATGCTATGATGTGAATGAACTCGGAAACCTCCTTTTTTAAAAAGATTTTTAGTGTTTTTATTTATTTTCGAGAGGAGAGATTGCTCAAGCAGAAGAGGGGCAGAGAGAGAAGGAGACAGAGGATCCGAAGCGGGCTTTGCACTGTGAGCACAGAGCCCGATGCAGGGCTCGAACCCACAGACTGTGAGATCATGATGTGAGTCCAAATGAGGAGTCAGCCGCTTAACTGACGGAGCCACCCAGCCGCCCTGAACCTTAAAAACTTTCCAAGTGAAAGAAGCAAAATGTAAGAGGCCACATATTATATATGATTCTATTCAAATCCAGAGTAGGTAAATCCACACGGACTGGAGGTATAATGGTAGTTACCAGGAGTTGGGAAGAGGATAGAATGGGGGCTGTCTAATGTGTGCAGAGTTTCCTTTTTAGGGTGATGAAAATGTTTTGGAAGTGGAAAGAGATGGGAGTCCCACAACTACGTGAACGTGCTTGTTCCCTTTAATATGGTTAATTTTATGCTGGATGGATTTCATCTCAATTTAAAACACTTAACTGGGGCCCTCACTCTGAAATCCCAACTATATTTTTAAGAGGCCCTAATTAATCACTGAGTTGACAAAATAACACTCAAACAAAAAAAAGACATCTTTTTTAACACAATTGCCTATTAGCTGCTGCTATGATCTGGGCTGTTGTAAATAAAGATTCTAGCATTAAAGAGCCGTTAGAAATATTTTCAAACACAAGTAAATAAAAGGACATTAATACGTTTGAATTTTAAAAAGCTCACAGGCTAAAAATATTTTTCTTCGCAGTAAATGCCATAAAAATGTTTAAAAACCAGGGGCGCCTGGGCGGCTCAGTCAGTTGAGCGTCTGGCTGTTGATCTCAGCTCAGGTCATGATCTCATGCTTCGTGGGATTGAGCCCCACATCGGGCTGTGCACTGACAGCACAGAGCCTGCTTGGGAGTCTGCCTCTCCCTCTCTCTTTGCCCCTCCCCCCCTTAAAAATGTTTAAAAAATAAACTTACAACTTATTACGAGATCCTGAGATATCCCATGACCCTATCTTTTGACATAAATTAATTACTAGAAAATTATGATACGCGGTGTGTTAGCTAACTTGATAATAAGTTATATATATATATATTATATAAAGAAAATTATGAAAAACTAAGAAAACTCTATGACATCAAGTGGTTCCAGGCTATGTTTGGGCAGGTTATAACCGCAGCGAGAGATCTGAACTAACGGAGGCCTCCTGGATGTCTCGGTAATGTGTCCGAAAGATATCAGAATCAAAGCCTGTGCTGCTGGAGGAGCTGTGCAATGATTGGACACCTGAGCAGAGAAAACGAGAAATCTGACACGCACGTATTGTAAGTGTCAGCCAGTTCTCAGCTACACCATCAGATATAATGGCCAGACATAATGATCAGTAATTGCTCAGACATAATGACACCCGCTGATTTTAATTCAGAAGGATGAAATTTACTGAAGATTGATATTTTTCCGCAACTACTTCTGACTCTCTGTGGGGTTACAATCCAACTGGCTTCATGACAAGTGATACATTATTGGTAGCTTTCAGCAGGACATTCTTACCTCCTTCTTTTATTTTTGAGCTTAGACTGACAGAATCCTTTTCACTATCCTTATCTATTTCCACTCTCTTTCTCTCCTTTCTCCTTCTTCCTTTTTTTTCAACAGACAGCTGTGGTGCCAAGGGTTGGACAGGAATGTGTACTAGACCGTATGCACCATTCACAAAATCAGACCTGAGTAGGAAGTCACCACAGGTCTTAAATAATAGGAAACAGTTGTGTTTCCACACCCACTGCTACTAAGTTTAAGCTAATTTTTGGTTATCCATGATAATTGATAAAGATAATCTAAGATAAGTGATGAAGAAAACCCAAAAGTTACCACCAGAATTTATCGTGGGCGCTCATTTTGTAATTTTTTTCAAGCTTTTTTATTTTTGAGAGACAGAGCATGAGTGGGGGAAGGGCAGAGAGCAAAGGAGACACAGAATCTGAAGCAGGTTCCGGACTCTGAGCTGTCAGCATGGAGCCCGACACGGAGCTTGAACCCACAAACCATAGGATCATGACCTAAGCCTCAGTCAGATGCCTCACCATCTGAGCCACCAAGGCGCCCCTTTAGGCTCTCATTTGGACGTATTCTTTCTCAAAGGTTGAAAGCAGTGTCTTTTAGAGTCTACCTTCCTGCAAGATCTGTGAGAAATATAAATGAGATGTGAAATGAAAACAGAGAAAGGTGAGAGAGAAAAAATAAGGTCTTGGACTAACCGCAAATAGAATAATCAACTTCTAAAGGACTCAGTATGAACATTTTTTGGCTCTTATCTGGAGCCAGGCAGTGAGCTAGGCACCTGGAGTGGGTGGTACAGGGGAGACTAAAGTGAAGAAAGATGAAGGAATCATGGCCACTACCCCCTAAGAGGTAGAAGCTGAGCTGGGACTTCAAGTACATGACTTTGACGGCGCCAACGTGAAGCACGGCTCCGTCCCGCTAAAGCAGTAATGAGGACATAACGCCTGGCCTAATAGACTCTTAAATATTTAAGTTTGACTCTTGCTCATTTCGAGGCTGATTACCTAGTCTGTTTATAGTCATCTCAGAGCTTCAGCTTTCTTTCACTGTGACAGATTTTCATCACTCCAGGTTTGTACATATTTTGGAAATTTTGTACAATCTTAGGTACTTTGCTGATTACAGCTAAAACTGATCTCCCAGGCAAGTAATTCATTCCTTCCTTGTGTTTCCACAGTGCTCCGTTCACACCTTTATGGAGCTCAGATTACACTGTATATTAAGTATATGTTCGCTTTCTGGCTCCTTCGCTTGAGTGAGAGCTCCTCATGGAATGTGGTTATATTTTGTTGCGACAGGGAAACTTGGTGCTCAGGCATTTAGGCTCTCAGTTCCTTCTCCCCAAGTTCAGATCCCTGCTCTACCTTGCTATATAACTTTGGACGAGTTGTATGTCAGCTTCCCCATACTTCAGTTTCTTTCTGTGCATAATAACAATGATACCTCATAAGGATATGTTGTGAGCATTAGATTAGACATGTAATCTACTTTCTCAGTGCTTGGCACACAAGGGGTGATTAATAAATACAGGCCCTCATCCCATAGCCCATGGCTTCTAACACACGGTAAGTCTTTAATAAACTTCATAGAAATAGGAAAAGAATACATTATTTTATCAGAGCTGCCTAGATTGGGGAAGAGCTGTAGCCTACTGTTCCTGCCCAAATTTCCTTCAGATAAAAAGAGAAATCCCCTTTCCGACATCCCATGATGCTACAGTGAGTCACTCATTTCCCTTTGGCTTAGTGGGGAAATGACGGTAACTGTTTCTTCCTCGCCTGGCCCAAAAACTGCTGGACTCAGCTAGGGAGCGGTGGTCCAAGATGTAGCTGGAAAAACAAACAACAAAAAAACAACCCTAGCTGTTCAGTTCCCTGAGGGCCACTTCTGATCATCCTCATGGAAGAACGAGTTGTGGCCTGGGAAAGAGTTTCAGAATCTCTGCACCAAAGATGTCCCCACGAGAGATGTCATTACTATACGGCCTGATTTCATGAAAAAATGTAGGTAATCACCTGCTCCCAAGATGAGTTAGCGCTCCTCTTTTGTGCTCTCTTAATGCCTAAATCACAATTACTGGCCATGAGTGAGCAGGAGGTACATATTTGGCGTCCTGCTGTCCACTCCATATTTAATCCATAAACACTCATCTAGTCCAGACAACAAATCGACGAGGTTGGTGTTATCACCCTTGCTTTTTACAGGTGAGGAGACTGCAACACAGTGAGTTGAAGTAATTTCCCCCAAATCACCCAGCTACCAGATGGCAGAGCTGGGACGTGCCCCGAGGCTACCTGCTGCCAGAGTTCACGCACAACGGTACGTGAAATCACCTCCCTGACTGTTTTCACGTCGATCCTTAGCCTGTTGCATAAAAATCCTTCGATGAGTTTAGAAGAAGCTTCTCTGCTTCTCCAACCAAAGTGTGAGACTCCAGAGGGCACGACTCATATCTTCACTGATTCCCCAGCTCCTGTCACAGTACTTGGCACGCAGTAGCTGTTCAATGTGTACAGAATAAATGAATGGATAGTTAAGCACATTGAGGCCAACACTTGAGGCAGAAGATGTTTTGCTGGATTGGAGTCAAGAGGAACCGTATCTGCCTCAGGCTCCTGAAACTGTGTGAGATCTCTTCCAGATCTGAGAGCACTGAGATAGTGAGACTGGAACCCTCCTCTCCATACCCCTTGGCAAGACAGTTCAAAGCAATCATCAAATAGGAAATGTGTAACTTGCCTTTCCATTAAGGAGCTTTCCCTGCAGGCTCTGAACACAGTTCCTTGGCCGGCTCAGTGCTTCCTGGTATGGCCAATTTCTCCATTTGTCATGGGAATGGAGACTCTGAACTCTCCCAAGGGAAACTCTCCCAAGGGAAGTAGCCCTCAGATACAGTACATTCAAGACTTGGGGTTGGGACACTTTTGTCCCAAAAGAAGCCTTTGCAACATTTTTGGCCCAAGGATTGAGCAGCTTTTCCTGTCTTTGCTTGGTTCTCTCCTCCCGTCTATGGGCTCTTCTACTGAACTACCCTGTTGGCTAAGATTTCAGTGAGAACTTCATGAGGATTAAAGATCCCAGGGTATTTTGGTGAGGAATAAAACTTTTCGTGTAGCCAGGAATCTGAGAGGTACAGGCAGATTTTTGTGGACTGAACCTATGTATTCTCAACAACCTCCCTCATTTCCTTCTGGGAAATCTTACTGTCTCTGGTCAAACTGAGGTTACAGTTCTTCCCAACTACCTATGACCACAGGACTGTTAAACAGAACTCGCTTTCTCCAAACAACACACACACACACACACACACACACACACACACACAGTCTATCATCGGTTTCAAAAACAGCTGCATCCAAAGCTCACTCAAGTGACTTTCATATACTTGTAAGTAAAATGATGAGGCTTAGCACAATATGCATCTTTGGGTAACTATACAAAGCATTTCTATCATCGACTTTCACAAAATTGAGTTAGTTTAATGCAACATTCTCAGAAAGCATGTCGTTGTTATGAAATTTATGAAGAAAAAGAAAAGATCTTCAATTTCCTTCTTTTTTTTAATTTGCCCTTTTTGTCCATGGTTTACTGACAGTAAAAAGTGAAAATCACCCTTTCCTTTCACCTGGCATTAACAACCTGCTTTCACTCATCAAATATTTATTCCCCCTCAATGTGCAGAACACAGTGTTCCATATGGGTTCTTACCCATTGTCCTGAAGAGCCAACCTAGAAATAATGCTGAAAATGAACTTCTGTTAATAACGAGCTATGACTAGTAGCCAATGGAGAGGTAGGACTCTAAAAGAAAAATTTAGAAAAACTCATGAGACCATCTATACATGACTTTCTAAAATGTTCTTTAGCTTCTAAAATGTTCTTTAGCTTCTAAAATTCTTCACACAAAATTTTCATTGGGAGCCCCCTACGTCAACTAAAAAATCATTTTTCTAATTGAAGCAGCCGAAGTCCAGACAGGACTCAAGATGGACCAGCGCCTCCAAACTAGTTCATGAGCTACAGTCAGCTCTCGTCCCCTTCTCTGGAGCCACGAAAGGTCATGCTCTCCTGTAATGCTATCAGCTCCCATACTGCAATAAACTGAATCTCCCAATGTTGTCAGTATAGTCTGCGGACTTTAAATCCTGCAACCTGACTCGTGGTCCTTGGCCTCAGTTGCCAACTAAACACCTAATTCGAATGAACATTATTTCCCTCAAGATTTGGAGAATATATCTATGGCTCAAGATATCTTCCTGGATTTAATGGAAAATGTTTAGACTCTGAAGCATTTCAAATGGGAGTGAAGTGGAACAGAGATGAAAGACTGGATTACTTAGATGGCTTTGGAAAAACTGAATTATTAATATTATATGAAGAAATATAGAGTCATAGCCCAACCTTATACGACCTTCAAACAGAGACTCCAGGTAGACTTACGGACCTAAATATAAAGATAAAATGGGGTGCCTGGGTGGTTCAGTCAGTTAAGCATCTGACTTCAGCTCAGGTCATGATCTCACTGTCTGTCAGCTTGAGCCTCCCTTCAGGCTCTGTGCTGACAGCTCAAAGCCTGGAGCCTGCTTCTGATTCTGTGTCTCCCTCTGTCTCTGTCCCTCCCTTGCTCACGCTCTATCTCTCTCTCAAAAAAAAAATAAAAAATAAAAACATAAACAAAAAAATTTTTAAGATTAAACAATTAAGCTGTCAGAAGAAAATATAGGATATCTTTGTGAAAGATACAGAAAGTCTTCTAAAGGAACATTCCGAAACACAAACCATAAGGTTAAAAGTTGATGGATTTGACTTCATCAAAATTAAGAATTTTTGCTCGGTGAAAGACATAACAGACACCAAAGACAGAGGACAGACTGGAAGAATATATTTACAACGTATTTAACAGTTAAGACATAAATACATGGAATATGTTATGAACTCTTCCAAATCAACAAGAGAGAGACAAAAAATAAATAGAAAAGTACGCAAGAGATACGAAAAGTTAATTTGTAAAAGGAAGGGCCTTAAATTGATTTTAGAAGTATATGAGAGGCACCTGGGTGTTTCAGTCAGTTAAACATGCTACTTCGGCTCAGGTCATGATCTCACAGTTCCTGGGTTTGAGCCCCACATCGGGCTCTGTGCTGACAGCTCAGAGCCTGGAGCCTGCTTCAGATTCTGTGTCTCCTTCTCTCTCTGCCCCTTCCCCCACTCACACTCTGTCTCTCTCTCTCTCTCTCTCTCTCTCTCTCTCTCTCTCTCTTTCTCAAAAATAAACATTAAAAAAAGAAGTATATGAAAAGATACTAGTAATCAGAAGAATGCAAGTTATAGCAACACAATACCACTATACACCATCATAATATCAAAACAAGAAAGGAAGATAATACCAAATATTGACAAAAATATGAGGAGAGGAGAACAGTCTGGTACTGCTGCTTTGAATGTAAAACATACAGCTTTGTGGGGGCGCCCGGGTGTCTCATTTGGTTGAGTGACCAATTCTTGATTTCAGCTCAGGTCATGATCCCAGGGTGGTGGGATTGAGCCTCAGGTCAGGCTCCAGGCTGAGATCTTCTCTCTCCCTCACTCTCTCTCTCTCTCTCTCAAACAAAATCAAAAAACAAAAACAAAGAAAACATACGGCTTTGTGGAAAGAGATGTGGCAATACTTAGCCAAATTAAGAATGAATGTATTCTATAACCCAAGAATCCCACTAATGGATATGCCCAGATAATATTTCCCACTAGTTCACTAAAGGACACATACAAAGACGTTACCTGTGACGTTATTTGTGGTGTCAAATATAGAAGTTAACTAGTGGGGCACCTGGGTGGCTTAGTCGGTTAAGTGTCTGACTTCGGCTTAGGTCATGAGCTCCAAGTTCACGGTTCGAGCCCGTTGTCAGGTTTGGGCAGCTTGGAGTCTGGAGCTTGCTTCAGATTCTGTGTGCCCCTCTCTCTTTTTGCCCCTTCCCTGCTCACACTGTTTCTCCCTCTCTCAAAAATAAATAACCATTAAAATTAAAAGAAAAAAGTTAACTTGTATCTGCTGGAAAGAAATAGATAATTAAAATATAGTATGCTAATACTACAGAATACTGGCCCATGGTCAGAGTTAATTAAATAAATATATAGTCACATGAATAGACCTGGACGCCTAATGTCGAGTGAAGATATTTACGTAGAATAGTATTTGCGTGGTCAAGAACACACCAAACACAACAGAGTGAGGATCTAAAGGAGAGAAAGTAGAAATGACCACTGTGAAAAAAAAAAAACCTAATAACGGAACAAGGACAGTCTTTCAGGAACTAATGATGATAGTACTCTATGAACCAATGATATAATTTAATAAACTCCATGAAGAACAGAAAAGGAAGCAGGGAGGGCTGTGGTCAGAGAGGCCGTGCCATAGCAGCAAGTAGACCCACACTGTGGGCAGGACACCTGGGTCCCATACTGACCTGCTCTGTCATTTGGTGGCAACATGAACCTAGGACATTCTTTCCTAAATTTCCTTTTTCCTGTGTGATAGCAGAAGATATTAGGCTGGCATTTCTAAGCTCTTTTCCGGCTTTGTGCTTCATGTAGTGTGTTCTTCCTTTCCCATCAATAACCTCCATAATGTCATCAGCAACAATAAAACCGTATCACCCATTTCAGAACAGTTTTACTCACACTGAAAAATAACCGAACTTATGAAAAATGTCTTTTGCAGAAGGTGTATTTTGATACACCTGGATGACAGAGTGATATCATTTCTTTAAACGTGCGGTCTTTATCACCTTAAAGCAACAGTTTCCCTTTCCATGGATCAGCGGACAAAGGAAAAAAAGTTAACAAAAAAAAAAAAAAAAGGCTTAAATAACAGGACTTGGGGCCTGGATGTCGGCTGGTGTCTGGACATCTCATAGCGGCCACTAGGCCCTTGTAGCTGGCTCCGGGCTTTTTTGGACTCTACTTTAATTTACGTGGAAAAGTACCCTGGAGATGAGAGCTGGAAAGCATTATAAAATGAGGAAAGCCACTTTATAGAACCGTGGGCTCCATTTGCCAACGAAAATAACAAACTGGGAAAAACGCACTATCATAGAAAATCTATTCTGCACTGCCCTAGAAGAATCGCTTTGCCCTTTGAAGAATTCATGAAAATTCAACAGCTCCTTTCAATCAATTAATACTTTGGCTATGAATAGGAAAATATGTGTGACTGGCCAGTCTTGCACAAACTAAAACATTTGCATAACATCAGCTCTTTCTTTGGTTGTATAATTAATCATTTGGGATTATTCATTTGTAAGCATCATTTTTCAGTGTCAGAAGAAATTATGTTTTACTTATGGAAACATTCTAAGTCATAATTACAGCTATCATTTCTTGAGCACCGACTAAGCATCAGGTATTATACACATCATAATTGTTACGCTTACCACAATATTGTAAAGTGAATATTATTGTACCTGTTTTGTGGATTAGGAAGCTCAAGTTCAGAGAAGTTTATTAACTTGTCCAAGATGATTAGCAATTCGACACTAAGAATGACTGTCTCCAGAGCTTGTCTTCTTAGCATGCCCACACAGCCTCCTCTAAAGATTTTTTCTTCTGAAAGTAGCAATTCCGTATTAATAGTTAACATTTCTTGGATGCTCGCTATTTGCCGCTACACCTGCAACTTTATATGTGTGGCCTCATTATTTGAATTCACCAGACATCCCTCTGAGATGCGGATATTCCTAGTGTATACATTTTAGGTAATGAGACAAGTAGGGTTTTAAAGAAAGTAGTACCTGGTCCAACAGAGCAGAGCTAGAAAGTAACGGAATCTGGATTCGAGGTCCTGGTGTCGGTTCATATTTTTAATTTTATTTTTAAAAATTTACATATAATAAAACCGAGATTTGGGGTATGCTCCGTGAATTTTATCACCTGTGTAGATTCACGAAACCACCACCACAGTCTGTATATAGAACAACTCCATCGCTCTGAGAAGTTTCCTCATGGTACCCTTTGTAGTCACACCCTCTTCCCATGCCTCCCTCATCTGGTCGGTGTTCCTGTGGTTTGTCTTTTTTTTTTTTTTTAATGTTTATTTATTTATTTTGAGGGGAAGAGGGAGGGAGCACATGCAGGGGAGGGGCAGAGAGAGAGAGGGAAAGAGAATCGAAGGCAGGCTCTGCACTAACAGTGAGCTCCCAACGTGGAGCTCAGTCCCATGAACCACAAGATCATGACCTGAGCCAAGAGATCAAGAGTTGGCCACTTAACCAATCGAGCCACGTGGGCACCCCTGTAGTTTTATCTCTTCGAGAATGTGATAAGTGGAATCATGCAGTATTTTTGTTTTCAAAGTGGCTCCTTTCAATCAGTGTAATGCCTATGAGCCTCACCCATGTTGTTGTTTCCATGTCGTTGCTCTTTATTGATGAGTAGCTTTTCATTGTACTGGTGTACCACATTTGTTTATCCATTCAACTCTGGAAAAAAAGTGTGGATTCTTTTCAGTTTATGAATAGATAATGAATAGGTGATTATGTATGCAGTTGCCATAAACATTTCTGTACACAAATGTTGTGTTAAAATGAGTTTTCATTTCCTTGAACACTGAGGACTAAGTTGTTGACTCATAAGGTAAACGTTGAATCTTATAAGAAACCACCCAACTATTTTCCAGAATGGCTATATCATTTTGCCTGCTCTCCAGCACTCCAAGAGGATTCTAGTTGCTCCACACCTCATTAGCACTTGGTATTGTTAGTGATTGTTTTTCAAACAGTAAAAAATTTTACCTATTTGCTTAATTTGCATTTGCTTATTTGCTATCTATATTTGCTCTCAGGCCAAGTGTCTGTTCAAGTTTTTCTCCCATTTTTTATTTTTTATGTTTATTTTTGAGAGAGAGAGAGTGACAGAGTACAAGAGGAGGAGGGGGAGAGGGAGAAGGAGACACAGAATCTGGAGCAGGTTCCAAGCTCTGAGCTGTCAGCACAGAGCCTGATGTGGGGCTTGAACTCACAAACCGTAATATCATGACCTGAGCCAAAGTGAGCCACCCAGGAACCTTTTTTTTTTTTTTTAACTTTTTTATTCTCCCATGTCTTATATTGAGTTACATTCTTATGATTGAGTTTTAAGAGTTCTTTATATATTCTAAATACAGGTACTTGGTCAGAAACATGACTCACAAATATTTTTATACAGTTAGCACTTATCTTTCATTATTTGCACAGTGTATAGAGAGTTTAAACTAAGATGGGTCGGGCCATCTTGGTTGGCTCAGTTGGTTAAGAGTCCAACTCTTGATCTCAGCTCAGGTCATGATCTTGTGGTTTCATGAGTTCCAGCCCCGTTTTTGGGCTCTGTGCTGACAGTGGGGAGGCTGCCTGGGATTCTCTCTCTCCCTCTCTCTCTATTCTTCCCCTACTCATACTGTCTCTGTCTCGCTCAAAATAAATAAATAAACTTAAAAAAAAAAAAAAACCAACCAAGACAGGTCATGAGACCAAAGATATACTGGGCTTTCAGACAAACAAACACGGACAGAGAAATAGAATGAGTCTCTCCAATCTCCATCCCCGTGGAAAATGTACCTTGCTCACATTAGATTTTTCTCTACACAAGAACAACGTGGATGCAGTTCTAAAGAGGTCAAGTTCAGGGCTTCTGTCCTCATAATTTGCATATCACCCCTTCTTGGCTTGGACTTGGGTCTGAGAGGAGAGAGAAGGTCACTCTCAGTCTCTTGCTGCACTGGCGGGGACCCCTGAGTAAGAGATAGGAACCCGCTATATCACAGCCCCATGAAAAGTAGAAGCACACATCTGCTTGCAGGTAGAGTGGGTTGTCACGGCTACTGCTGCATGGTTTCCAATCTTCATGAACAGCGAATTAAAGAAAATTGGCTTAAAACTGCAGAATAAAAAATAAAAGTCCTGGATAAAAGGATTTTCAAACTAAGAGGAGTTATAAGCACTGCGTTGTATTTCTGATCAAAGGTGTGGACAGAGTCTCCAAGAGACGGTGTTCATTCTGTTTATTTAAACTCCGCTTTGGATAAATAACCACTTCTGGGGAAACATAAACACAGCACCTCTTTCCCATTACACAGTGACAATTCCAACCGTATGTCACCTCTTTATCATCAGTGTGTATATACAATTTTTATAGAGTTATAATCCATGTGATACTTGCTTCCCAGGGCTCTGTTTTTAGCTCAACATTATTTCATATACATTTTTCCATGTAGCAGCATAGTCTAAATATTTACCATTTACAGAGCTACACAGTGATACAGTAGAATAAGAATAGAATAGCTCACACTTACATAGTAATTACTGTATGTCAGGCAAGAGCTTTACCTATTTTTACTCATTTAACGTTTCCTCCCCACAACCCTCTGAGGTGGGTACCATCTGTCTTAGTCTGTCTTCAAAAGAAAGCAGAGCCCGAAGCCAAGGATGCTGTACACTACTTTATTCAGGGTGCGGTCCCAAGGAAGCAGGGGTGAGGGAAAAGTGGATGGAGGCAAGGAAAGGAAAAGAGTCAATGTGAAGGTGTGCGATCAAACTGGTTCCCACCAAGTGTGATTGATGGCTCCCTCTCACAAGACGGTCCTCCCAGGAGACCATCCTGCAAACAGCTGTATCAACCGCCTGTCAGGCAGTCATACAGAAGGAGGAGGGAGGAATCGCTTATCTACCACTTCTCATCTGCCCCCTGAGAATTCGATCCACACGCACTTCCGGGCTGGCAAATGGCGCACCTCAGGGATGAGGGCTTGACGCGAGGTGCTCTGTAGTTTGCCTGCACGAAGTCACCAAGTCAGTTGGGGCCCACATAAACCTGATGTGGCAGTAATGGCTGGAAATATACAAGAGATTCTATTATTGCACTAGTTTTACAGATGAGACGCAGAGATGGACTACCTGCCCTAAACCACTCAGCTAGTTACTGGCAGAGCCACCTTTGAACCCAGAAAGCCAGACTCTTAACAAGTGTGCTAAACCAGTCCTTCGGTTTGGGGACATCTGAGTTGTTCTCAGGTTTTCAGTGAAATGCTTCAGACCATGACAGAGAGATTATCAGATAGGAATCTTTGATTCTGACATGGCTCAGAAACTTGGCAAATCATTTTTGCATGAGTTTCAACTTGTCATGTGTTTTTGAAAGAGCTCAGACTACATTGCTTAGAGAGCTCGTATTCTGAATATAATTATCCTAAAACTTTTGAAGAAAAAAATATACATTTTTGAATTTACATGTCCTGGACGCCTGGGCAGTTCAGTCAGTTAAGCGTCCGACTTTAGCTCAGGTCATGACCTTGCAGTTTGTGAGTTCAAATCCCATGAAGAGCTCTATGCTAACAAACAGCTCAGAGACTGGAGCCTGCTTCAGATTATCTCCTTCTCTCTCTCCCCCTCCCCTGCTCATACTCTGTCTCTCTCTGCCTCTCAAAAATAAATAAATGTTAAAAGAAATTTAAAAAAAAACTTACATATCCTTAGGATGTAAACCCACAAATTAGAACTACTGGATTATAGGGTAAGACTATTTATATGACTTGTGATTTAAATTAGCAATTTCCTTTGAGCAGCTCAGTCAGTTAAGTGTCTAACTTTGGCTCAGGTCATGATCTCATGGTTCACGGGTTCGAGCTTTGTGTCAGCCTCTGTGCAGGCTCAGAGTCTGGAACCTACTTCGGATTCTGTGTCTCCCTCTTTCTCTGCCTCTCCCCCACTCGCGCTCTGTCTCTCTCTTTCTCAAAAAATAAACATTAAAAAATTTTTAAAAATTAAAAATAAACAAAAATAAATTAATTAGCAGGGTGCCTGGGTGGCTAAGTCCGTCAAGTGGCTGACTTCGGCCCAGGGCATGATCTCGCCTTTCCAGAGTTCGAGCCCTGCATCGGGCTCTGTGCTGCCAGCTCAGAGCTTGGAGCCTATTTCAAATTCTGTGTCTCCCTCTCTCCCTCTGCCCCTCCTCCACTCATGCTCTGTCTCTCTCTCTCTCTCTCTCTCAAAAATAAACATTTAAAACTAAATACATAAATAAATTTATTTATAAATAAATAAACAATTTCCTTTGAAAATAACATTACTAGTTTCATGCATCTATCAGATCTTCAAGGGATGAGTGCTCCCCTTTCCTTCACTGATCATCGTCGGGATGAAATAAAATTATATACAAAATATTTAACTTCTGGTGACTTGATAGAGAAGAAGTTGTATTGCAAAATTTTTCTTTTCTATTTCTTGACTGACTAAGTAAGTCAAACATCTTTCCAAGGGTTTTTCATGTGATTTCTTCTTGGACTAATTTTATTTTTAGCAAGTTACTTCCCCTGTCCAGGGGGGTCGGTTTTACCATCTCCCAAAGGAACAGGTAGCCTGAGATCTCCAAGGGGTTTTGAGCGTTGAGACAGTACCTATTGAAGTACTATCTCAATTCTCTGAATAAGTCAATGAGGGCTTTTACATCTTTAGAGTTTCTGTGAGTGTAGAAACAAGGAAGCATGTTCCTTGACCAGAGACGCCAAGAAATGTCTTGGTCAACCAGATTCCCTTCTTTCTGCATGGCTTGTGTTTTAGTCCTTCCTAAAAGAAGGAGAGATGAACTTAAATGACCTGATGGGTTGACCCCCCAATTTAAGCAGTGTGTAATATTTTGTATAATGAGAACACGTATCAAATGCCTCTCCCAAGGCGGTAGTTATCTCGGTTGGAGAACACTTCTCGTTTTCTTTTACTTCTCGTTTTCTTCTAACGCTAGAGCTTCTGAAACATTTGACACATTTGTTCTGCAGTTGTGGTGACCTACTTTTTTCTAAGTTTCAATCTTTTAGCAGCTGAGATTAAAATGGCCAAAGCAATGAAGTCATCATCGTCATTCCCTTGAGATTTAGATACTAGGGGAGTTAGGACTCAGACTACCACATCTTGGGACAACACTAAAAAAAAAAAAAAAAAGAGGAGAAAAGAAAAAGAAAAAAAAAAGCAGGGGCTGACTCTTGAGGAACCCCCTTCTCCTTTTCCTAAGCCACTTTCTCCATTCCCAAGGGGAGAGGTGCTTCTCCTCTCCACTTTTACTCCTATAAAAATCTGTCATCAGAACTGGGGTGGGAGGCAGGAGAAATGGGTTCAAGCCTAGTTCTGCCACTTTACACCCCTGTGGATTTCCGTAAGTCGCTTATCTTCATCGAGTCCCAGTCTCCTCATCTAGTCCCATCATTACAGTCCTTTCCCCTGATTATTCATAGGCTCTGCTTACTAGTCCCCAAGACCTTTGAGTTAATAGCAGTGCCTCGTTTGTTATCTCTATGCCCCCCCACCCCACACAGATGACTCCCTCTCACTGGAGTCATGATAATTATCCTCATTGTACTTCTTGACAATAGGCTCTTCCTCCTTCCATCTGTTTTCCACAAGAGCCTGCTGTCAGGCTAATCTCATAAAAAGGACAGCCTGATTATCTTCACTTCCCTGCTCAAAAAATTTTTTGACGGTCCTTACTACCCAGAGCATAACGGCCATATTTGGGCCACACATCCTTAGGAAGACATTCACAGACTTTGGCTCCAACTCACCTCTGCAGTCCTACACCCCTGACTGTCTTCCATGCACTACTCCGATGGTCCTTTCTCTCCACCATCTGACTTTTTCTCCTCCATCATCATGTCTCTCCCTCCATCTCAAAGCCATTCTCCATCAAGGCATGTATTATTCCTACCACTCTTGAAAAGCTATGTTGTTTCCAGAGTCTACCAAGGACCTCAGCCCATGCCCAGCCCAATAGTCACTCCTGCTCCGAACTCCCAGAATATTTTGTACTTCCCTCAGCAGTCTTCATCCTTACATTATCTGATGACACCATGTCTCTCTTGATTAAAACATGAGCTCTTAAGAGCCGGATGTCTTCCTCATTCCCCCAATTTCAGGTTCTTCCTGAAAGCCAGTTGTTGGTATGTTTTGAAGGGAAGGAAGAAACGATTCTAAAGTAATGATTTTCAGAAGACGCTTTGGGGAGTATGCAAATATTTTGTATTTCATTAATGGTCAAGTGATAAAAAGTAAAAAATGCCACCTTTACCCCTAATTTCAAATTTTCATATTTATAAAAATAGCTCACTTCTTTATACTAAGCGAATGTTATACCTTGAGACTTACCAAATAAATGTGCACTCATGACATGTGATTCTGCCTTATAAGTACATGCTGGGTAAGACTTATTGAATTTAAAAAAATGTAAACTCTACTAAAGCAGTGGAGTCACGTATTACTCTTGGCAGATGAAGTATTTGCATTTCCTCTTAGAATCTCTTAGACATAATAGTCGTTAAGGTTTTTTTTTTTTTATCCCAAGTGCGAGATTAAAGGAGGGGGATGCTGTAAGGCCAAGAAGCAAAGCAGAGAGGCAATGGGCGTTGGAGTCACAAGGACTATGACAGCTCTGTCATTTATTAACTGTATGACTTGGGGGATGTCCCTTCTCAAAACCTGTTTCTTTCTCGTTAAAATAGAGATGAGCTCTAACTCACAGGAGTGTTGAGAGGATTAAATAATATACCTAAAATAAAATGACGAACATATAAAAGAATAAATGACACCTGCCTTATTACGAGGGTTTGTTCTGGTGAGAGGTGGTTTTGTTTTTTGGTTTTTGGTTTCGGTTTTTTTTTTACTTACCAGGTAAATTGCAGAGGTAATTCTAACAGCAGCTGAGAACATAGATGAGGAGGGCCTTAACCTCCAAAGTGCCCCAAGGGAGAGCTAGCTAATGAAAAGCCACAAGAGTGAATTATCCGCTGACTATGCTCTTTTGCTGAGGTACAAAATTACTTTTGTATAGATATCCAGTTTGCTAATTACCTTTTAAAAATCAAACGAGAGCTCTTTCTAAAGTCCCGGTAGTGACCACGAAAATATATTAAAGGAGAAGCACCAGATTTTATGCAGGAGTCCAAAAAACTCATTTGGAAAAAACACAGGGACTTAAGCCCAGAGTGTTTGGTGTGACTCTGGAGCAGATAAATATTTTCTTGACTGTGGTTCCCTTCTTGTAAGAGCTGTCTGAAAACTAACATCAAGAGATGACTCTGAAAAACAGAGAAACCCACTTCCTGAGTTAATTTGGATCTTTCAAAGGAAACCAGCAGCTGACATCTCTTACTAGTTGAGTGTCAAATCGTCTTTCTCTCCTTTCATGAGGCTGCCCTTCTCTATCCTTTTATGAGCATAGGTACTGAGGGCTATAGGAGCCAAGAGTGCTTTCTAAGGATGCTCTGACTTTTCTCCAAAAGGCTCCTTCTAGGTTTGCCTCATTGAGCCCCTGGGCTCTCAGGCACACAGCTGGCAACATCCCCTTACAGGGGGATGTACTTTCACTTTCATGAGCAGTGTCAGGGAAACTTATCCATGACCTTACAGGGCTTTTCAGGGATCCTGTCCCCCCATATGTATGTTTTTGACAGCAAGTTCTGAGCCTATTTCTCGGACCTAGGATCTTTTTTATCTCCATGGCTTTAGACCTCAAATAACTTCAAATAACGCTGTCCCTCCCCTGCTAGATGTTACTACTGCTCCCATTCTGTCCCATGGATAAGACACCAGGGCTCAGATTTAAGGGTTTTGCTACCAATTAGTATGGGGAGCAGATACTAGCTGACAGAAATTACGACGATGGAAAGTTTTTGGCATCTGACTAAGTAGAGCCAATGTCCAGAGCTAGTGTCCAGCTTCTATCCCTTGGCTTTCTATCCTGCACCTTCATTATCTGGGCAAAGCATTATCCCATTTCCACAAAGCGAAATTCCCCTACCAGGCTTACACTCACACACACTCACACCCAGGCACGCACATTCAGATATAAACATGGGTAGAAGCAATCAAGACCAAATAGATGTTCCTGCCCCTTAAGAGTGTACATTTTGTCTCTGAGAACTCCACATGGGGCCTCTCTGAACTTTTCGTAGGAATTAGTGACACAAGGCATACTCAGTGTGGCAGAGGTGGCAAGACTAAAAATTAAACATCAGATTGTTTGGAAGGACTGCGTTCTGTTCTTTCTTATACCCCAATCTCTTGATATGTTGCAAAGCCCATTATCGTTTGATTTTGAATTAAGCCGGCCCCTTCCTGGCAGTTCTTAAGCTGCCTTGCTTGGTGTCTGTGAGAGGGGTCTTGCTTCTTTTATACCCACAAACTGCCAGAAGGTCCTTAAAGCCACAGGCTGAACATGGGATACCTTTCTGTCCATAAAATCTCGAAGAGAAGGAATTTAAAATCCTATCTTTATATTAAAACAAGCACACATAGATTGTGAACAGAAAGAAATTCTTATATTTGGTTAAACTACATGCAGTTGCCAATATCAACCATTTTGGGCCTATGAAAATGGCAGTTGCATATAGTTTAACCTGATACATTTTAAAGGTAACAGAAATGTTTTTCTTGGGACTTCATCCCTAGACCCAGGAATAAAACTTCTCTTTCCATCAACATAGGGGATATTTTAATGTTTATTTGTTTATTTTTGAGAGAGAGAGAGAGAGAGAGAGAGATATGAGCGCAAGCACAGGAGAGGCAGAGAGAGAGACACAGAATGCGAAGCCGACTCCAGGCTCTGACAGCCCAGAACCTGATGTGGGGCTCGAACCCAAGAACCATGAGAATATGACCTGAGTCAAAATCAGACGCTCAACTGACTGAGCCATCCAGGCACCCCGACATGAGGGATATTTTAAATAAAAGTTTGAAAAGCAGTCTTCTGCACAGTATATTTAATGATATTTGGAATATTCCGTGATTCGGCTCTCACTCAAAAATGGCTTTCAAACTAATCAGCACTGGATTCTGAGAACAAAGGGGGAAATGATAGGTTTCATTTTTTGGAATTCTCTCCAAAGCTCTTTCAGAGTTCTTCAATCTCTCCCCCAAACCAAAATCCTCCCCTGTTTTCTTTCACAGATCTTGAGCATCTAAACTTTTTAAGCTACTCTGCTTCTCCGATCCCCGGCCTAAGAACTGATGAAATATGCAAGAATCCATATGGGACTCCAGGTGGATCTCTGTGCTTCCTTCTGGAGGCGAAGCAAAGGTGATATTTTCATGGAAGACTGGGGTGAGAAGCTGTGCTGGAGAAAACAAAACATCTTAAGTCGATGGAGCAGACTGGAAGAAATCTCGAAAAACCCTCACATACTACTAAATTCTGTTTCATTTACATTTGCATTAAATTTTTAGTTATGTGATCAAGAATTAGTTACTCTCCTCTCTCAATCAATTAATCTCCGTTTCTCTTTTTCATGTGTAAAATGTAGGTACTTAACTGAATGAGATAACCATTCTAGGTGTGGCATTCTGAGACTCTACAACTGAAGGGCACATACATATGTCCATAAAGCCAAGAACAATGTAAAAATACATCAGTTGGGCTCACCATCAACAAGGGACATTATATATATATATATATATATATATATATATATATATATTCACATTCTGCTGCATATTTGCCTCATCTGTCAGGGGTTTGAGTCGTTTTGCAAAGATTATTGATCCATAACTTCCAATAAATGCAAAAGCAAGGAAAGTATTACAAGCGCTAATAAGAAAAGGCACATGGTAATTATGCAAGCGAGGTGGGGTATATTTTAAAATTTTAAGTGGCATGATTCACTAGATTGCAGCGAAATTTCTGAAGACAAAGAACTATTTATGAAGCAGGTGCAAGGATCTGTCTATACCTCTGCAATCGGCAATAATTTTAAAGAGCAAAAGAAAGGTGATTGATGAACCAGAATACAATTTGGCTGTGACACTAACACTCACAAAAGTATGTTCACTCAAGAGACCATGAGTTTCTTAAAAGTCTTGAAAGGTGAAGGAAACATGGTAAGCCTGCTGATGAGACCTGTCACAAACTATGAAGAGTTCGTGGGTTTAAGAATCTCAGTGACGCTAGAGTGAGTGTAAGCACTGTAACTACTAACAGATTCCCCCACAATACTTACAGGAATTATCAAGGAGAGAGGTGACCTGACTCGTCAGATAAGTCTGTGGTTTTTGGAAACGATGGAGAAAAGGTAGATCTGTAAGAAGGGGTGATTACTTGGTTTTAAACCTTGGAAGGTCACACTCGTAATTCTACGTGTCGGAAATGAGGAGGTGGATGATAAGATTGAGACATGCTGTATTTGTTAAGGGAAGACTCGAATTCTCATTGGCTTAATACAATAAAGGTATATTTCTCGCTCACGTAAGAATTCAACGTGGGTTCCGGCACCTGGGTGGCTCAGTAGGTTAAGCGTCCAACTTCAGCTCCGGTCACGATCTCACAGTTTGTGGGTTCAAGCTCTGCTTTGGATTCTCTGCTATCAGCACAGAGCCTGCTTCAGATCCTCTGTCCTCCTTTCTCTCTCCCCCTCTCCCGCTCAGGCTCTATCTCTCAACAACAACAAAAAAAGTAATTAATTTTAAGAAAAGAATTCAGTGTGGGTGATTCTTGCGGGGTGACAGTTCATGTGCAGGAGCCAGGAGCTCTCTAGCACATGGCCTGGCGCTCATTCAGTTCCCAGGCATCTCTCTATTCGCCTAAAAGATAGAAAAAGGAGCTGTGGGGAAGGCACATCCACTTCTTACCATCCCACCCAGAAGGGACCCACGATCGCTTCCTTACACTTTCCTTTAGCAAGAGTCAGCCAGGTGGCTCCCACTGGCAATACATGGGGGCAGGAGCAAGAAAGACCATCCCGGGCTGGGCATCACGTCCTGACAGCAACCCTACGCTAGGAAGGAGTCCTTTGCAGGGGCCAGCCTGCACAAAGAAGTTCTGCCGCACCTTCTGATTCCAGTTAGGAATGAAAGGCTTTTCAAGGAACTTTCCAGAGCCTAATCTATTTGCATATAGAGAAGTAGAGAAACTTCTGTGGTATGTACTCTAAAATAGGAGCCTGTGACTCACAGCATTGAGTGCCTATAAGATGACTGAATAAAAGCATTGTTTAAAGGAACAAACTACAGTTTAAAGAAAAGAGAGGTGTTCTATTCTGGATGGTAAATGTGTTAAAGTCAAGCTTGGGTAATGCGTGTGCACGTGTGTGTGTGTGTGTGTGTGTGTGTGTGTCCAGTATCTCTTCCTTTGAAAAATTACTCCATCTTCATTCTGAAAATATCTTCCTAATTGCAGCTAAAGGAGGTGGGGGGAGGTGAAAAACTGACCAGGGTCGTGTCCCTACCTGAGGGGTTACATGTGACTCCTGGCCAAGCAAACATTTGTATACCTCTGAGCTTAGTGAGTTTTCAAGGATGAGCACTCCATCTAAGCTGGGCCAATCAGAGCTCACTATGGTGCCTTTTATCCAGAGCCTCTTTCTCTAGGGCCATCATCTCTAAAACCTGTCAGCCTGAGGCTACTGACAGCCATTTTACAACTACATGGAGAGCCTCAGAATGAAGCCAATCAGAAATCAGATGACGTTATTCGAATGCCCGGACAGCAACGACCAAAGTCCACTACTCGACCTTCTTAGTTATATGAGCCCATACATTTCTCCGCTTACACCTTTTTTTTTCTTCACTTCATTTGATTTATTTCTGATAATAAGACCTTCAAAATTAAAAGGATCCTAACTATGACGGTTGGTTTGAATTTTTCATCTCTTTTCATCATGTTTACTGTCCTGTTCTAAAACCTTTAATGGCTCATTAATTGCCCGCAAAGCCAAGTTAAAGCTCCTCTGCTTCCCTTCCAGAACCTTTCACAAAAAGGGTTTGCCCTCCTAATCCAAGAACATAAATCTTAGAATACCCAAGAATTTATTTCTTCTATTGACATCTGGTTTTAGTCCATTTCTGTCTGAACCTGTCTCAACTTCTAAAATCTTACATATGTTAGCACGGTTCCCGTGGAAATTATTACTGCTTTGAGCTTTGAGACCTGGTCTCACAGACAACAACGGTCAACATCACCATCCATACTTCCTAGCCCTTGCAACAGTTCAATCCTTGGCCCGGGATCAGAACTCATAAAACCCTCAGCAAATACTTGTTGAATTACTTTCTCACAGTGATATTTCTTAGGGAAGCAGGCTTTTAATTTTGAACAGTCTACAGTTTTTTTCTTTCTGAGAAGGGAAAAACTATCTAAGTCGACAATTTAGGAAGTGAATTTACAGCTTGAAAAAGGTGCTGAATTGACCAAAGCCTTCTCGGAGGTCAGCATTAAGGTCATCTTTTCCTTTATTTCATTTTCAATACAGTTATAGCTCAGGCAGCAATTCAGACAATAACTGATCTAAGTGGGAGTCTCTTTTAAGTGTGAAAGAAGAAATCAAGTCCTTCCCAGATCAGCCATCCTGAAGCTGTTAAATATCTCTTCTTCACTGCCCCCGCACGCCATAGTGTATAGTCTTTGTTGAATGAATGAATGATTCCTCCTTCCCTTGTGTTCTTTCCCCCAGCCCCAGACATCATTTATTCCTGATAAATATGAGGAAAATATAAAATTAAGGTATAAAGTCAAGGCGTAATTCCTCAGATCTTTAAGTATCGTTAGAGTTTTTATTCACATTCCATTGTTTCACCCGCCTTCCATAAAAATTTTGTAGCTAAGAAAGAAGAACAGTATCCATTTTTTGGAGGAGGAAACTGTGGCTCAGAGAGTCCAGGGAAGCTGAAGGTCACACAGCCAGCAAACCCCAGGCCCAAGGCGTCAGCATTGCCCCAATATCCTACCTACCATCTCATCATGTGCTCTGGGAGGTGACCCTGCAGGTGGCAGAGGGTAGGGGTCCAGACCACAGACTTGGACTGAAGCAGACATGGGAGAAAGTCCAGATGTGCCACGTACTACCGTGTGACATTGGACACGTTACATGATCAGTTCAAACCTCAGTTTCCTAAGAATACTCCTGAAAATAGGAACACTCCTACAACCTCCTAAAGAGATGTTAAGGATTGAAGGACGCAGTGGCTGAGGTTTGATAAGTGCTCAGAAAATAGTAGCATTTAAGGGCAAAGTCGTCAAGGAGACGGAGAGCTAGCCAGGTGCAACAAGTGGTTACCGCAGGTCTGAAAGCTGGACTTCGGACTCTATTTAGATTAAATAGACTAATTCTCTTGTCTATTTAATGTAGTGTGAAGGACTTCGACTATGGGAAATGCACCTTCTTTGGAGAACACCGAGAAGATATTGTTGGCATTTCGTCCCAGCTCCATAATGCTACTGTTGAAATATTATCCCTGGGTGAATATGGGAGGGAACCCCCCTGAGCAAAGTCAGACCAAGATCTCCCAAAGAGAGCAACGGCAGGATGAGGATCCCGGAGCAGGGGGGCTGCACCTCTGCTAATCCCGGGCCACCTGAGATTTCCTACTCCCAAAGTCATTTAGACATTTCTTGCTGAGGTATTGGTCGCACCCCCCCACACGAAAGCACTTTCTCCTTTAATGATCACCCACACCTGCAGCTCTTCTCACCCCACTCTGTGAGGCGGTCATCTTCTGAGAGGAACAGATGACGCATGCCCGCCTGCCCCACAGTAGGCCCCTCTAGAGCCTGCCCCATCTGGAAGTGAATTTGGAGTTTCAATATTCCTCAAGTTCCAATCCCAATGGAGTGCAGCTTCTTTTCTACCTGCCTCGGACCTGCCTTAGCTAAGTACTCTTTCGAGGCTCTGACTCTGCCCTGAGGATGGTCTCTGAGGAGGTCTGCTCTTTGAGGGGAGACTCTGCTGTCTACCCAAAGGGATGTGACCTTATCCTGAGGGGGAGTGAAATGCGATAAACTAAACCTGTTGCAAGAGATGAATACCCACTTCCGGAGGAGAGATTTTATTTAACAAAGACCATTAGTTAGTCAGTGTGATTAGCATTTCTCCTCAGCAAGATGCTCCGTGTCTATCTCTCTGTACCTCTGAAATACACACATTTCAATACAGTTATAGGCCCCTTTCTAGACACATGCCTGCCAGGTGTTATTCACGTGCTGGGGAGGGTCAGACTCTGCCCTCCTCCAAAATGTGTTCCAAGAGGCTATGAGTCAAGGTCAGCCTATCCACAGGATTGTTGTGGGGATTAGCATTAAAATGAGATAACATACAATAAATCTAAAGTATTATGTAAATTTGAAGTCAAGTTATGACTCCAAGCCTTTAGACACTCCCTAGATCTCCCCACGCTTGGAAATAATAGAAGAACATCACCACAAGACAAATAGTCAGCTATTACTGAGAAAGTTGAACTTCGATTCCCCGTGAGCATCCCACATGTCTTTGAACATCCATTTCTTGGTGACGTCCATTCATTTCATACCTCGGATCAATAACCTTATTTCTCCCCAGTCTCCCTTTTACTAGCCTCTTTAATAGTGTTAATTAAGCTAATGCACTTTATGGAGATATGAAACCACGCACTTGATGAAGTCACTTCCTGGTTTGGGTCCTCAGCTTCCCTTTCACAAAGTGGAAGTGGGAGGCACAGAGAGAGAGAGGAAGAGGTACAATTTACTTCTGCCCAATTCACAGTGGTATGAAACTGAATAAAGACTTGTTTGGGAAGTGTCTGAAATCCTCTAATTCCTATAATTATCTTAATTTTTTAAAATGTCACATTGGCCTCAAAGCCAAGCACATTGTTTTGAGAGCCATAAAACCATCAATTTTGGGAACAAACCCATGTATGCTCAGTTTAGCAGTAGAAAACATGAATTCCTATGTTGGCAAAATGATGATTGAGTTTAAAGCAGGGATGGGAAAGGCCAGTAGTGGAATAGGGCACAGCCCACGACCAACACCTTTTCCTGAAAATGAGGGAGGGGTACAGGGCACGAAAACAAGATGGTGGAGAAAAATTGTAATAAGTGGAATATACAAAAGCACACAATTGTGAAATGAAATAAGTTCTGAGTGTTACTTTCTTGAGATCCCTGTGGCTCCTATGCATATTTTCTCCCTGCATGTCATTCCCATGACCATAGTGATTTAATTATAGTACAAAAACACCCCAAGAAATATCCTCAAGTGAGTGGTAAAAGCAGTAAGGTTTCAATTTTATGGTATAGAAAGCCCTGAGCATCTTGTCTGGGGCATTGAGACTTTATATGCATTGAAAGTTAGGGCCTAATAAATTTCTTCCGTAGATCAAGGAATAAAACGACTCTTCTAAGGATAAACTGAAAAGACACAGATGAAGCAGAGGCTCCTTCCTCAGGCAGGGTAAAACTCATTTTTGAGGAGTCAACAGTATCTAGCTTCTGAAAGAAAATGGCGTTGACGTGTGTGTGAAGATTTTCTGTGTGACTTTGGAGGAGTCTCTTGGTCTCTCTGTTTCATCAGCAAATATTTTAATATCTTGGAATGAGTACTTGAGCAAGCACTGAGTAATCACTGGCTAAATAAAAGAGGTTTTGATGAATGCTCTGTATTTCCAGCCCAACTGAACCACTCAATGTTTCTATATACATCACACATTTTCCTGACTCCACACATTTGTTTATGCCATTTCTTCCACTAGGAATCCGCCCTTCCATGTTCCTGGTTCTAATTTTATGCATTCTTTAAGGACAAGGTCAGTTGTCTTTTGCATTTTCAGCTTTTCTGGATTTCTTTACCTGGAAGTGCGATTTCTTCTTCTAAACCCTCAAAGACAGCCATCGTTGCATACCTCCCCTATGGGTTGGTAGAGCCTCATATTTTTAAGTACTTACTTAAGCAAATGACTTATGCTTTTCCTTGAGAGGGCAGAGACTATACATGATTTATCTCAGAAATTAACATGTGATAAGCGCTTAATAAATGTTCATTGGATAGATTGTGTAATGGTTAGTTTGTGTTAGTTTTATGTGTCAACTTGGTTAGGCGACAGCCCATAATTATTTAATTTAGTTATATATAATGCCTCGTTATTTAATATGAATCTAGGGGTTACTGAGAAAGTGGGTTATAAATGTGGTTGACACCTACAGTTGACTTTTTTTTTAATTTTTTTTACGTTTTTATTTTATTTTTGAGAGACATAGAGACAGAGTATGAGCAGGGGAAGGGCAGAGAGAGAGGGAGACACAGAATCCGAAGCAGGCTTCAGGCTCTGAGCCATCAGCACAGAGCCCGACACAGGGCTCGAACTCACAGACCGTGAGATCATGACCTGAGCCGAAGTCGGACGCTCAACCGACTGAGCCACCCAGGTGCCCCCTACAGTTGACTTTAAGAAAGGAGATCACCTTTAATAATGTGGGTAGGTCTTATCCTTATCCGATTACTTGAAAGTTGGTAAAACAGTTTTCCAGAGGAAAGTCTACCTCAAGACTGCCGAGTCGACTCTGCTTGAGTTTCCAGCCTGCAAACATGCCCTATAGGTTTTGGATTTGCCTGCTCTACAGATCTGGGGGCTTGTCAGCCCATATAACTGCAAGAACTTTTCCCTTGAAATACTTCTCCTTACGTACGTAGGTGCTATTGGTTCTGGTTCTCCAGAGAACACTGACTGATCGAGACACCACACTGTATCCTGCTGATCACTGAAATTAAGCGACTCACTGGACCATGAGCTCCAGGAGGACATGGATTTTTGGCTTTGTTCACCGCTGTATCCCAGTGCCCAGAACTGTGCCTGGCACATAACAGAAGTTCAATAAACATTTGCTTGAATAAGTGAAGGAATCGAAACGACAGCTTCATGGAAAATACCACTGACAGTCATTTACTAGGTTTGAACTTGCCCTCACGTGCTTTGGCTCTCATGCTGATACGCACGGCCGAAAAAACATCCCAGTCCGGCCACTCTAGGTGCTCCCGTAGGCAAGCCACTTTCATTGTCTGCATCTCGTCTTCTTCATCTGTGTGGCTAAAATTTTGATCTGGCAGAACTCTTAACTCCCCCTCACCCTTCTCTGACACTTTTTTATTTTGACGCATGGCTGTATTAGCCTTCATTTTGCATCTGTTTTTTGTCATCATACACACTCGAACATCATTTATGACGGGATGGTTGTCATTCCTTTCGTTACGAATCATGCTATCAGCAATTACCACCTGAGATTTATAAAGTTGCTCTCTTCCAAAGTACTTAAAAAAAGCTTCAGCCTCGATTTCTAGGACCAGACGTCTTCCATGTCTGAGTTGTCAGGAAATAAATGGGCTCCTTAAGGTTTTTACCAGAACCACGATTCCCTGTCTGCAAGTGCTTCACAAGCTGGCTATAAAGGCCCCTATACACCTTCATCCTCACCTAGCCTTCAGAACTTCAAACCTTGGCTTCTAATTTTAGGGCCAGGAAATTATTTTATAACCATTCGCGGCCTCTTAGAAATACTTCCTGCGGTGCTTTCTTTGGGTACCTTTTGTTTCCTCTCATCCTGTGGGGGAAAGGATTTCTGGAGTCTGAACATACCTGCTGGGCCCTCGCTGGGGCCTGAGAACACAGAGGTCATATGTCTACGCCCCAGGGCCAAGCTGCTCAGTGAAGGCTCTTGCTTCCACCCCCACCAGCAGAGAATAAGAGGCTATTAGCCACGCTGTGCCAAGGAGGGGGTCTGAGTGCACGTAGAGATTCTCCTCCCCTGATCTCAGGCTACTTCTTTCAGAGCAGACATCCTAAAACCAAAAATTCTGGGAACGTCCTACCATGGAATGCCAAGCTGTGCAAGAATAGACTGGAAACAAACAAACAAACAAACAAAATGTACCGAGGATTTGTCCCCAGCGCAAGATTGCTTTATTTGTCTTTCCATGTCAGAGTTACAGTTTCAGAATGTCACGCCTGGGTGATACCTTATTCTATTCATTTAAGCCTGAGGAAAAGGAGCTTCAGAGAAGAGGAGAGGTTTCCCCACCCATCATGGAACTAACCAATGGGCGAAAGCCGGGCTAGAATCAGTCTCCCGGCTTCCATTCCACTGATTTTGTCTAAATGTATTTATTCGTAATACAGATCTTTATGCCCCTGCTTCTTCCCCACCCTCCCCCCCAAAAAACAAAACTTTATGAGGCAAATTATAATAAAATGTACATACTCATATCCCTAGGGCAGTTTAAATAGACATGAATCATTAGAAATTAAATAGAGGGGCTGTGGGCTTTTCTTTTCTGTCTTTCCTCCTTTTTTGTATTTCTTTCCTTTTCTTTTTTTCTTTTTACTCCTGTTTTCCCACGAGACTACGTAGAAGCACTGGAGAATCTATCAGAGGGTTTCTTTGTTTTGTGTGTGCGTGCGTGCGTGTGTGTGCGTGTGTGTGCGTGTGTGTTCACGCCCAGAAACTAATGGAGAAAGCACAACTCGAAGGCGCGGTCCAGGAAGTACACTCACAGTTGTGTGTGATAATGTTGTCAGAGCCGAAGGAGTGTCAGCGTTTTCCTCAGATGCCCTCTCTCCAGGTTTCGCAACTTGGAATTTAAAATGAGCTTTGGACCACAACTCAACCCACCAGGTCTCGGATGAGGGGAAATAACTCCTTCTCTTCGTGTACTGCACTGGGTATGGGGGAAAAAAGCCCAGTTTTTCAAATATGCTTGGTATAGAGTGCGAGGTTTAGAGAATCGTTTTTTTTACAAGCTTTAGAAAACAAAACAGGCATCATCGCCATTCCCCGTTCAATTTTATAGGTCTGCTCGGAGAGCCAGCTTCTATCATTATAAAATAAGTGTGTAAATAAACGTGCTCAAGGAAGTACCTTTTTTTTTCTTCTTCTTCTTCCCCGAGAGCTTTTGGAATGGGGATTCGGGTGTGGGATGTGGGTGTGATGTCTGTGGCATGTCTATATCATGGGGTGGAAAAAAATAGCCTGCTAGAATAGGACAGTGGGGAAGCCAGAAACAATGAAATACGAATATATTTTTAGCCTAGATAAAGCAGGACACAGTCCTCAATCCTGGGACCTTACGTGAAAACGGATATAAAACACCTTGTGTGAAGAGTTCAGAACGTCGTTCTGTTGTGCGGTGGATCCTCGTACGAAAGGAGTTCTCAGTTATTACATTGACTGACAAAGACTCAGAGAGTCAAAGCTTCTTCGAGCTAAAAGGCACCTCAGGGGTCAGAGTCTAAGCTCCTTACTAAACTCAGGAACCTCCTCTGTTGTAACCCTGACAAGTAGGTAACATGGCTCTGAACGTCTCCGGTGATGCAGATTTCCCTAATTCACAAGGGCAGCATAGTCTGTGCAGAGTGGCTCTCACTATTAGAAAATGCTTCTGTATCATGAGCTGAAGCCTGTATTTCTGTAGCTGCCATCCGTCTCTACGTGTTCCACTCTCTATAGCCACCCATAAAAAAAAAATTAATTTTCCAGTGATAGCCCTTCATTCAATTATTCACAGCAAAACAAACCGAACATCTCTAGTCTATACTGACAAGGTATTATGCTGTCCCCTTAGTCCGTGACCCAGTATCCAAGGTGTGTATAACACAGGATCGGTGTGGAGAACGTGGAACTGGGCCTTTTGGCAAGTTTAAGGGCTAGAAGGGGATGGGACAGCATCAAGAGATTGGTCAGGGGGACCCCTCAGTTTCCCCAGAACAGTCGATGAAATTAAGGCATTCGTAGAAAGAGGATTTCCAGAGCGATTCATCAGTTTGCTTTCTCTTGCCCGATGTATGAGGTCAGGCAGACAGGGTTTCCCCCAAAGAAGGGAGAACTGAGATGTTTCATTAAATTTTTTCAAGTTATTTTGTCAGAAACTTTACTGAACAAATGGCCTGTGTTCAGATTTTAAGGTAGAGAGAAGAGGAATCAAACGTTCCGTTTGCCATGGAAGAGGTTGTTGGTGTTCTTCTGGATACTCAGGGGGCTGGCGACGACAGAGTCCATGAGGTTGGATGGAAAGAACCTGAGTTTGGGACCGCAACCAGCCACCTGCCTTTTCAGTTCCTCTTTCATTTATCAAACATTTTATTGAACACCTACTGTGTGCCAGCCCCAGTGATGGGCACTGGGAATGCACCTGTGATCAAGATAGACATAGTCACTGCACACATACGGCACACATTTTTGTGGGGGAGACCGACAGGTTACCCGGCAGCTTTAATGGCGGCTGCGAAAGAAGAGTGACAGAACCCAAAGCAACGAGCGGCTGTCAGGAGCCCACGTGACCTAGACTTGGGCGCGTGCGGGTGGAAGACGTTGGGGAAAAGCCATTTGCCGGAAATGACATCTAACTAGAGAGCCGGAGGAAGACAATTACTAGCCGGTGGCCTCACCGAAATCACCCGCTCTCTGAGCCGAAGTTTCTTATCTCTAAAATTGGAATGATAATAACAGTCCTGCCTCACCTGCTTTAGTGGGAGGTTGTGAGGATCCATAAACAGATTTTTGTGGGAAGCACTATGTTGAACTGTAAAGTGCTCGATCATTGTAAGGAATGACAATTGTTAATAATTGTTATCAGATATTGTTATCTCCATTCCCAGCTCCATTTTCTTCCCACGCGTAGGCATCCGGCTCCCCTGGGCACCGCAGGAGCTGTGAGAGAGAAGAAAAGGACAGATTTGGGTGCAGAGGTCTACACTGTAGTTTCCTTATAGCTAGAGTCCCCAGACCCTCAGGGCTACTGGGCACAGGTTGAAGGCAAGGGTGGAACACGACCCTCAGAACCAGGGACATGTGTCAGATGGGGTGCGCTTCACTCGGGGTTTCACCGTGATAGAAAGAACAGACTGGGTCAAGTGGTTATCCAGACTGTTCTGGGGACCTCGCTAACATTCCCGTGACCCCAGTCCACCAGAGGTAAAATGACTCCCACTGGGTTGCACCCCCTCGAGAGCCTTTGCGAGATACCAAAGGGATTCGGCTCAGCTAGTCCTGATGGTGGTGGAAAAGCAGCGGCCAAGCAATTTCAAATGTCAACGATTCCCTGGTTACTGAGATTTACCTTTTCAGAGCAATGAGTGCACTTTGCCTGAGGGCTAGTCTTTTCGTTTTATTAGTTCTGGTCAAATTTCACGGGATTTTTTTCCACGACCCCTCTGGTGGTCTGGAAACATAATGCATGTTGACTAAATGTGTAGTTTTCGAAATAGAAACAGTACTGTCTCCTTAGTCTTTCCTTTTCTGTGCCCAAATTCTCTTACCTGCAAAAAAAAAAAAAAAAAAAAATGCAGATGGTAGATGAGATTTTATCCCTGTCTCTCTACCATCAACCTTCCGTACGTCTGTGCTGCTTGCCTCTCTTTTTCCTGCCTCCATTTCCAAATTTAAGAAGCTCGGGCCACTTCTATTTGTTAGACTTTTCTTGAAAATCCAACCACCCTAGAAGGCCAGATCTTGTAGCCTGGGCTGCTATTTAAATCTCCGTCAGACCAGAGCAACTTTGTTTAAAATTATATTTTGTTAATCCATCATGTGGATGTGGGGCCTGCTATTTTTAATACATGCTCTGAACAGCCCAGTTATTCGTGGCTGAGAGTTTGCCACAGAACTTTAGAGCTGAATTTAAAAGCAAACGGCCCCAGAGAAGCAATATCCAGAAGGCTTCTTTCACAAGCTAATAAAATTTGGGAGTGGGAAGAAGATGGGCGAGTTTTACCTCTAAGTGGGACAGCGGCTTGAAAGGCAGTGAATTTCTTTGCTCTGTTTGATGCTGGGGAGCAATTAAAGGGATGACCCTCCTTGGTGCTTGTTTAGATGGTCAACTCCATTGACCTTTCCGGAGTCATTTGTCAAAACTCTGGAAATGGACTCTTTTATTATAGGACTGTGACACTCTTTAATATCTTCTAATACTTACTCTCTCTGTCTTCACTTTCCCCCTCTATTTCCCTTCTTTCTTTGACACAGGGGGAGGAAAGGCATGAAAACAGAAGCCCCGAAGTAAATTCAAGCAAAATACCTGAATTTACAACAACTCTTAAGTAATTGTTGGGAAACCACAGACAGTTTACACCGAGATATTTAATGGTAGCAAAAGCCACCTCTAAATGCTGACTTCCTGGATTTTGAGAGATGATATTAATTTGTTCATTCATTCATTCATTCATGCATTCATTCATTCACTCATTCAAACATACTAATTAAGGTCATAAGATGGGCCGGGAACTGTATGGAATGCAGTGTTTACAAAGCTGGAGAGACACAGCATTTGCCCTTGAAGAGCTCATGCGTTAACTAGGACCCAGAGGTTAAAAAGCCTCCCAAGAGGGGCGCCTGGGTGGCTCAGTCAGTTGAGCGTCCGACTTTGGCTCAGGTCGTGATCTCGTGGTCTGTGAGTTCGAGTCCCGCGTCAGGCTCTGTTCTGTGCTGACGGCTCAGAGCCTGGAGCATGCTTCGGATTCCGTGTCTCCCTCTTTCTTTGCCCTTCCCCCACTCATGCTCTGTCTCTCTCTGTCTTAAAAATAAACATTAAAAAAAATTAAAAAAAAAAAAAAAGCCTCCCAAGAGACCAATTCAGGAAATTATGGTTCCTGATCCTCTTTCTTATTTTGCCAGTTCGACAAGAGATATTTATACCACCTTACTGGAGTTCTATAAGAGCATATAAAAGGTATTTCGGTTTCTATTCAGGACATTCTCTAAATATACAGGCTCATTAAAGGTCAGTGATTCATAGAATTCTGATCCGGCTCATGTAAAGCGGAACAGACAGTGTAGAAGAACGGAGAGACCATTTATTGACTCACTCACTCAAAACATCCAAGGCCCAGGGTTAAGGCACAATTAGAGCGATTTCTGCTAACTACCTGTTTCCTCTCTGCGAATAGAAGTATCACAAGAAAAGGTAGAATTAAGAGAAGAGCAATGCCTTATTTATGCTTTTGGAAATTAACGAAGACAAAGCGTCTTGACTTTTTGTGCCTGAATTGTTTCAAACTGTTATCGTGTAGGTTGGAGGTTATTACTTGCATGGGTGAACTAGGATCTTTCCAATCCATGGAATGACTGTGCCTCAGCCAGCTGTCTCACAGACGCTTACCATTGATCATGAGAGACGCACTGACAGATGGGAGCAGATCGATTTGTTTTGGAGTTCCAATCACTTGCACAGCGTATACCACGGCCCAGGTAATGGCAAAAACCCTCTCAGATGTGAAGCCAGGGCCATATTGCAGACCCGCAAAAATCAGCATCTACTCGGTCATGTCTCTTCTTTAATACTGAGTGGGCGAGAAAGCCGGTGTCCAAGAGAAGGAAACTGAAAGTAAAATAAAGTAAATGGTTTTGCCAAAGTTCTTCACTCATTTCTTGATTCAAAAAACTTTGAGGACCTTTGTACAGGGCTAAATGCTATGGGAAATAAGAAGATGGATAAGATACAGTCCTTATCCTAAAGAATCTCATTGTTTGAAACTTGCATTAAGTGTGATAAAGCAAGGTCAAAATTTGTCAGTGCCACGTGAAAGTTTCTAAAAGGGTGCAAGGGAGGTTCTAAGGAGAGAGACTTTGCCACCTGGTTGAGGGCACGGGGTGAGGGAAAGCTTTCAGGAAAATGCAGCTATGGAATTGGCTTTGGTGTAAAGTTGGGAAGAGAGGAAGGAGGAAAGAAATTTCAGGGGAATGTCAGTGGCCAGATCCCTGTTTTGTAAACATCCCTGTGGCAACAGTATGGAGAACAGGTTGGAGACGGGAAAGAATTAAGTTTATAATAACAGTAGTAGGAGCTAACATTTAATTAATGACCTATTATGTCAGACATTGCACTAAGCGCTTGGCCAACTTTATCTCATTTAATCATTAAAACGACTTCTGAGATAGGAATTACCACCTCCATTTTAGAGGGAAAGGTATGGCAGAACCCGGACTAACAAACGGCTCGTATTATTGGCAGTGAACACTCGTAAGAAAATGAAAAGGGTCCTATCTGAGTCAGGGGCTGTGGGATAGAGTTGAATTTTAGAGAAGTAGGAAGACAACCTGTTTCTAAGAACCAATAGACCTTTGAGTGAGTCAAAAACCTCATAAACACTAAAAACATCTGTGAGATTCTATTCTGCCTAAAGGACCATGACTTACATGGGACCTGCCTTGTCGAATAAGTTATAATTCCCTTGCAAGGACTCCTTTGTCTTATCACTGTCCACCCAGATTCTGGCACTCTGCCTGGCACGTGGTGGGTGCTCAAATGGTATATATGTTCAGTGAGAGAATTCTTACCTCGTCATTCAACGTTCATTGGAACCTAGGGTAATTCATTCTGTCCGCCCTTCCCCCACCCACACCAACCCTTTAGTTTTTCCGTCTTTATATTTGAGCAAACTGTGCCTTATTAATTCATTAAATGTCGAGCCGAATAAGGTGTTATCCTGGAAAATGAATTACCTAGGGCAAAGATAGGGATACTGTGGTGGCTAATGGGAGTGTCTATATGGCACGTGGTGGGCACTTTTAGGATACGTTTAATTCGATCATTTTTCGCGATTTGTGCAGAAAAAGGCAGAAGATTGTTTTATTTATTCCTTAAGGCATGTTCCTTCACCATCTCTAGGTATTGGAGATTTTGAGATGGAAATGCTCCCAATGAGATGTCCTCCTTCAGAACACCGCCCTTAAAATCAGACAGAGGAAGACTCCCCCCTCCTTGAATGAGCTTGGCAAGCCCTGCCCCCAAAGGGGGTGGAGGTAGAGAAAGAATACGTCCACAACTCGCATGTCCGCCTGAGTACAGATTGGCAAGTGGCATAGGCGCGCAGACCTCTGTCATTTATTTATTTTTCTTTCCACCGGGTGCGCTGTCCCTTTAAATGGGGACGCTGGTGCTGGCTCCGTAACACCGGAGCCGGCAGCTTGTTGATTTCAGAGCTGGTGAATTTCACATTGTTTCCACTTCACTTTCCTCGCTCGGGGGAGGCTCGGGTTGGCTGTACGACCACTGTCGCCGCTGCCAGCGAGGGCCAGGGGAGGGCAAGGACCTGCAGCATCGGGGCCGGCGTGGGGCCGCAGGGAAGGGTGTCGGGGCCACACACGCACCCTCGCTGCAGTCAGCTGCTGCCGAAGCCCGGACGCCCGGAGCGCACGGAGCCGGGACCGCCCGCCTAGACGCCCGCCCGCCAGCCCGCCCACGGGCCGGGGCCGCAGCCAGGGAGCCGGCGAGGGGAGGAGGCCCGGGGGGGCGGGGTGGGGGGCGGGGGTGGGTGCTGCCGCCGCCGCGGAGCTGCTACTCGGCGCGTTTTGCATGAAGATGGCGGCTCCCACCGCCAGCAAGGCAGCCTCCCTGGGCTGTAACAACAAGCCGACGTTCCCGGAGCTGGATTTCAGGTCGGGAGCTCGGGTGGAGGAATTGAACAAACTCATCCAAGAATTCACGAAGCACGACCAGCGGGAATATGACGACCAGAGAGCGCTGGAGATCCACACAGCCAAGGATTTCATCTTTTCCATGCTGGGTAAGCAGGAAAAAGGGGGAGAAGTGTGTGTGTGTGTGTGAGTGTGAGTGTGTGTGTGTGTGTGAGAGAGAGAGAGAGAGAGAGATGGGAAGAGGGGTAGGGAACCCATTCCGCCTTCTCGCGCTCTCTTTCCTTCTGGGTTTCCTTCCCAGAGCCGGGCGCCTGTGGTGGAACCCATCCCTGTTCCGCTCTTCCCTTCTTTCTCCGCCGCAAGCCGAGCCGGCTCCTTAGGATACTTTGCGCCGGGTCCCCTTCTAACCTCGTTCGCTGGCTCTTTTGTTAATTTCTCACCGGCCAGAGGCTTGTGGGCAGGTGAAGTGTTGGTGGCAAAACCTCTCACTGTTGGGGGGGAAGCCCCTGGAAACCGCGCGGTCCAGGTGAGACCCGGAGGCGCCTTTTGATGAAGGGATTTGGCTCGGGAGGTTCGGACCTGCGCCTTCCGAAGGCCGAGTCTCGGGTCCTGTCCAGAGCTTGGGGCGCGGAGACAGCTCACGGCTCTGGCTCCGCGCCCGAGCGACAAGTTGCTTCTCTAGTCTTGCGGCGCGGCGCTGTCATGCCAAGCCCCCGGTGACCAAACTTGTTGGGTGTTCCCTAGTAACCCGCTCGAGTAGGCTGGGCGCCCGGAGTTCCTTGCAACTTTGATTTGCAAATCGACTTCCTTTTGAAGCGCTCGGGAGCATTTCCTGTGCTTCTCCAGGGCTCTTGCAGAGCTCGGAATTCCTCATTCCCAGCTCGAAAATGACAAGGCTCTGAGCTCGGACCCCGAGAAGCGCCAGCCCCCTCCTCTTTGTGTAATTTCCCTGCGCCGGCCCGGAGAGGCGCCCTTAGTTTCGAATCCTGGAGACCTCGGGGGTTAGAATAATGCCGCCACTCCCACTGTCAAGCCGGGCACCTAACAGGTCCTTGAACAGATTGTCGGATAGGGTGTAAAGGAAAATAATGAAGCAGACCCGGAGAGCAAATCCCTCCTCAAGTCGTTCGAATTATTGCTGCTGAGGTACACAGCATGAGTGTCCGCTGTTCCTTCCCCCGTAGCTTGCGGCCCCTACCAGTGCAAGCTTGGGGGCATGCAGTACGTGGCCTGGCCGTTAACGTTTCGCAGAACTGGGACTCGAGTGTTGGCGCTGCCCTAACGCGGGGCTCTGTGCCCTCTACAAATACGTCCGCAATCAGTTTTGAGGTCGTGGAAAATTTTATTGAAAGAGGGCTTTGACCCCAGAGGAAAGCAGGGCTTTTTGCCTTCCCGCTACCATTTACTTGGATGTCAGCTGGCTTGGCCGTCGTTGCTGGTGCTATCATGGGGCACCTTCTTCCCTCGTTTTCTTCCACCCAGAAGCCCAAGTCCACGTCGGGGGTAATACAGATTGAACGTGTGGGGACCGGTAATAGCGATCCTTTGGGAAGTTAGAGAAAGTCTGTGGAAACTTGGGGCTGGATTTTCCCTTTTGCTCCAAGCTGCCCAAGTGGATCCTAAACTGTGTATGAGGCTGGAAAGCTCTCTGTGAGATCCGCGACCGTTCAACTGTTTAAATTAACTGTGTATTTCTTTTCTTTTTTAAACAACTCCCTAACCTGGTGGGAGTGAGCTTCCAGATCTGAAAACAGGTACAGTGATTATCAGGAGGGGGGCAGGGGGATAACACCAGGAAGGCTTAGGACAGTGATTTCAGTTGCTTAATCACAGCCTTTCTCTTTGACATAAATAATGGAAGCCTGCCATTGTGTTGTTACAGCCCCCACATCAGTTCGATGTCTCCTGCTCTAGATTGTTTTCTAGAGAAAGGTGCTGGGTCACCGTCACTCGGGGTAGTCATGGAACAGAAAAATGGGTGGGTATGGGGAGGGGTAAGTTTAAATATACCCAGCTCATTAGGAGCTTCTTTGCCAACCGCATGGCTGAGACACCGATTTAGCAAAGCCTTCACCCAGGTATGAAGGGTACGTTATTCCGGGGTGTTTAATATATACATGTGTTTAATGTCACCAGAGGCGTTGTGTTGACAGGTAAGCTAAATTCCCTTCTATTCTTTTTATCCAGTTGACCTTGCAAGAGAAGGCTTTCTTGCCCCCCCCCCCCCCCCCCGGGAATTTGCTGTTTCCACCTGCAGGAGAGAAAATCCAGGAGAGTGTCATTTAAGTCTTTTGCCCCTCTGGACACTGGAAGGCAGATGGCAAAATGAGCTTGCCTGTGTGTGGTGCTGCATTCATTTGTGAGTTCCTTGCTCCCCTTTAATGAGGTGCTGGCTGCCCTAGACAAGTGAAGGTTTGGCGACGGCCAGGGTCCCCGTGTGGATTTACTTTTTCTAAAGCGGATTTTCGCTTGGCTTAAAAAACAAAATCTCTTTTTGTGCACTTTGTTTCACTTGCCATGGCCTTGAGTCTTTCATGAATATGCAAATGAGGTGTCTTAATGACCCTCAGCTTGTTAAGGTGTCACTGGGGTGGCACCAGGCCCTTATTTCTGGGAGGTTTTTTTTTTGGGGGGGGGTGACTCCTCTTGGCTTTGTTCTGCCTCTGTCTGAGCTGGCCGTACCTGAGGATTGTCAGCAGTTTAAAAACATTATCCCCACACACAGGATGAAACGGTAGAGGAATTTGGTGCAAGCCCCTTTAATGGCGCTGTGGATAACATTACTTCTGGTTTTAGGCAGCTAGGGGGCAGCAGCCACTCTCTGTTTATAAGATTGTTAGTCTGGACCATAGCGCCTTCTCGGGCCCTTTTGGTTCTGTCTAGTTTGGAGGCAACTTTATGCAGAAGAGTGTAGTGACGGTAGGCAGTTGTAATCAGTGACCTGTGAGCACCAGGAAAGTCCATTGTCCTATCAAAGCAGGGCTCTTAATAGGCCGTGGGGTTGGTCAGAGCCTGGCGGTGGTCATTGTGGTCTCTGTGATCTGTCCTGACATTCTGTGTGTGTCCAGAGACTCTGATTCCTTTGAGGCAGACGTTGGCCGGAGTCCTCTAGACTCACTCTTTATTTCTCTACACCTTGGTCTTTGAGGAGAATGATGGCTGTGATTATCTAGTTAATATTTGAGAGGCCAGATTGTGTGAGAGGCCGGCAGTGCATAATAAACACCATTTATCAAAATTCAGGGAAATTGCCAGAGTTCATTAATGTTTTAATAATATTTGGTATTTGCATAATGTCTGTGCCAGCTCTTTTGTTATCTTCATTCCCTGGCGAGGTTGGATGGAGACTGCTTGCGTCCCCGTCGGACAGGTGCAGAACAGGGCATATGTGGGAACTACAGAAGTCAGGAAGGAGCCGAGCGGTCACTTACCTTACAGTCCACATGGTGGACACGAAGGCATAGTTCTTAGAATAGCTCTCATTTCCCGATTGCCTTCTCAGTGCCGGGAACTCCACACAGTCTTTGGGGTAGGCATTTGCTCTCCCATTACACAGATGAGGATATTGAAATTTACCAGGGTTAAGACTCATGCAGGGTCTCATGGCCAATAAATGGCCATGCTCAATAAACGGATGATGCTCAAACTCACAGTAACCTGCCTCTAATAAGACGTATTCTTCTTCTCCTACTTGAGGAACTATTAAGAATAAGTGCATTAAGTACAGGCTTTGTTTGAAAAAATGGCTACCTTTTCTTTTAGGGTTTTGTTTCTGATTCCAGCTGCAGCTTTAGGGTGATCCAAGCAGCATCTGAGCTGATTTCTGGAACAGGCTGAGTTCAGGTAGTTTATTCCATAATAAAATCCTTGTTTGAATTTCTGGTTGAGAAAATAATGGCCATTATAATAAATTGTTCAAATCTGCAGTTCCGGTCCTAGTTCCGGCCTGCCTCTTTGCTAGCGGGGTGATCTCAGAGTTTTCGTCTATTAAACATGGATAACAGTAATGTATCATTTCCGAATTGCGTGTGAATGTGAAGTCACTTTGTAAACTGAAAAGGAACGTATACATTATTTTATTATTTATTTAAAGACATGGGCATTATTCAAAAATCTAGTGAACTTAACCTGGAATTATCCCCGCAGGTTGGTATCAGAAAGAACTAAAGAGTACAATCAGAGGCAGCCTAGGAGAATATAGGTTCTGGCTATAGAAGGCATGATTAATGCTCACATGCACTGCCGTTTTTTAAGTTCCTACCTTGCCCTGGCCATTGTGCTCACTACTTTGCATAAATCCATTAATTTATGCAATTTTCTTCCAAAAACTTTGTGAGGATAAATGTTATCATGCCTGTGCATTTAACAAATACTTACCGATTGTTGCGCTGCTCGCCAAACAGGATGCAGGGTCCTGAGGATAGCACAGTGAGCAGAGACTTTGAGAAATTCACATGGGCCCTTGGAGACCCCTCCCTCTTCTCCTTTGACCACCACCTGGGGGAAAGTAGTTTGCTGGCTGTCTCCCTTTAGGTCCATAAATACGTCATAGCCACCTGAGAATCTACAGTGTAGTATTTCTGAGCTGCCGTGTCTTTAGAGTAGACCGTTTTGAAGCCCCATCTTTCCAGTGTTTGAATGTCATTTTTCTCCTAATGAATATATCACGTGGTATTTATGGAGGGAATTTATTCTGCTGTTGCTTCGTGGGCCTCCAGGTCTTGGTAAGTCCCTTAGAGTTCTAGTCACTGATATGCTGTATCCCTGTAGTGGTCAAGATCATATTTGAAGCCTGCTCTGGTGCTGAAAGTAGTATGCCT
Source organism: Paguma larvata (assembly GCA_030068075.1). Lineage (NCBI taxonomy): Eukaryota > Metazoa > Chordata > Mammalia > Carnivora > Viverridae > Paguma > Paguma larvata. The sequence goes on along the minus strand of CM057824.1, from coordinate 80,235,000 downwards.
CTAGGGCAGGGAGATCCCTCCATTTATTTTTGCCGCTCTTCGGGGCTGGTTTCAGTTCTCCCTCTGTGGTTCCGGGCACTGCTGACCTTCATCCCTGACGGAGGAGCCCTAAACTGTTGGTGATTTCTGGGGCCGCCCATAATGCCTTGTTCGGCTGCCCATTGGATAAATGCATTGCTCATGATTAGACTGGACCCCTTATGTTTACACAGAAATATTAGATTCTCTCTTTTTAAACCGAGAACTTGTCATTGAATGTTAGCCCTTTAGACTCTCTCGCAGCTTTTTCTGTTTTTTAAATAATTTGGAATCTCTGGTCCCCTTTCGGACCTATTGAATCAGAATCCCTGGAGAGCCCCAAACTGTCTGATCAGCACTCTGACATCCTGTCCTGTGTCAGGCCTGATGCCACTCATTTTCCATCCCCCGGAACTGCCCTACGCGCGGTGAAGATCCCACTTGACTGTGGAGGCTAGACCCATATTGCCTGCGGGTTCTTGGAAACGGGGTCCTTCCACTTGGGCCAGAGGCGAGGAGGCATGGCAACTGAGATGATTCAGATGCTCTCTCTGTAGGAGAGGCTGTAATAGGGCTTTCATTATTGTGTCACTGAATCGCCACCGTAACCCTCTGACGTCAAGAACTACGGGGGAAAATTTGGGAACTTCCCAAGTTTACCAACAAGGAAGTGGCGTAGCTGGGACTTCACTGGGGGTTGGGCTGCTGCAAAACCCTTGCTTTTGACAAAGACCCTACTCTATTTTCAGGAGTGGGAGGAGAACTTTCAGTTATTTGCTGTGTGACTTTGGGCAAGCGACTTAGATTCTGAGCCTCAATTGCTGAATATGTAAGCTGAGGCTAATAATTATAGCTATCTCCTGTGTTCAGGCACCTTCAGTTCTGGATCTGAAAACTTTTGTGCAGGACAAACAAAGGACGTTTCTGAATTCTGGTACCGGCTCTATTTTATACTGTGTAGTCCGTGCGTCTCGCTGAATAAGTCTCCTAACCTCTCTGGAATCTCTTTTTGCCCCTTTTCCAGTTATATAATATACAAAGCCTAAAATAAAATCATTCCCTAATTCAACTCACTATTAATATTTCGATATGCATTTTTTTCCCTAGACATCGATGTTTATACACATGCTTATACTCACGCTTACAGGCACACAGTTTTATATCCTATGGATACATGATTTCTCTTGGTAAATTTATCCATATTCTGTCATCTACCACAGTTTAAAAAAAATTATTTCTTTTTATTTTGAAAGAGTTGGAGAGCAAGCAGTGGAAGGGCGGAGAGCAAGAGGGACAGAATCCCAAGCGCTCTCCCCGCCATCGGCACAGAATCCGATGCGGGGCTTGAACTCAAGAACATGAGATCATGACCTGAGCCGAAGTTAAGAGTCCACGCTTAACTGACTGAGCCACCCAGGTGCCCGACCACACTTTAGAAAAAGCAGTTCTAAACTAAAACCTGTGGACAAACGTTCTCCTAGTTTCTTTCATTCATCTTTTATCCCACGAAGAGATACTGTTCGAGAACTTAAAGCACATTCTGTGATTTAATAATTGGGGAAGTTGAACCTTGACGTTGTCGACTTGTGAGGATTTTACTTGCCTTTCGCTCCTATCTGTGTGTTTGCATTGTCTGTGTGGTCAAGAGTACAGCTCATGCTTCTCACTTCCTTCCTTAGCTTAGACTGTTTTCTCTATGAGGATTTCTTAATCTAGGTCCATGGAAGTAATAACATACTGTCCGTGAACTTGAATGGAAAAAATTACATCTTTATTTTTATTAATCCCTACCTGAAATACAGCATTTTTCTTTCATTATAAAAGTAGGTAATAGATCATAGCGGTGTTAGCAGTACCTATGTTTTTTCCTTTTCTTGCCAGTAGAAATCAGATATTTTCATTTCACGTTATAATTGTAGATATCTCAAAAAATTGTCGCTGCTTTGAAATTATGATGTCTCCTAGACTTGCTGCTAGGTTTTATTTAATGCATTAATAAAGGATCACACGTATTCTATCACAGATTTAGCTTTTAAGTGTATATTTGTGCTGTAATATCGATTTTCTGTAGGGGCACTGGGGTGGCTCCCTCGGTTCAGCGTCAAGCTCTTGATTTTGGCTTGAGTCGTGATTGTGACGACCTCAGGGTCATGAGCTCAAGCTCCAGCAGCGAGCCCTACACTGAGCATGGAGCCTGCTTGGGATTCCCTTTCTGCCTCTGCCCCTCCCGTGCACGGGTGCTTTTTATCTCTCCCTCCCTCCCTTTCTCTCTGCCCCTTTCCCCTGCTCCACTCTCTCTGCCCTCTCCCCGACTTGTTCTCTCTGTCTCTCAAAAAAAAAAAAAGACATACACACACACACACACACACACACACACACACACACATTGATTTTCTTTAAAGTCCTATGTAATTTCATCATTTTCATCTAAATGTACTCTTTTTTGTAGGTGTCCATAGCCTTCGCCAGCTTGTCAAGATAATCTATGTCACAGAGACATTTCAGAGTCTCAGCTTCTTTTTTTTAAAGTTTATTTATTTATTTTGAGAGAGAGAGAGAGCATGCATGCAAGCCGGGGAGGGGCAAGAAGAGAGAGGGAGAGGGAGAGAGTAAGAGAGCGAGATCAAGAGAGAATCCTAGGCAGGCTCTATGGTCTTAGTGCAGAGCCCGACACAGGGCTCCATCTCGAGAACCTTGAGATCAGGACCTGAGCCAAAATCAAGAGTTGGGCACTTAACTGACTGAGCCACCCGGGTGCCCCAAGAGTCTCAGCTTCTAAGCAGTGACACTGACCTCTGCTTTGGTTTCCTCTTCCAGCTCCAGCTCCAGTGCCGCTTGACTCATGAAGCTTTCCTAAAACTCTCCAAGGAGAAAACGATTTACCTTGCCTTTGTGTTCTCCTGACACCTGGTCCCCTTTTATAGCCCTTAGCATGTTCTTCCCCATGCGAGGTTAAAAAATCCAAGGCTAATTTATCTTCGCAGCACTCAGCGGGGTCAGGTACACAGGCGGTGCTCACAGAGTGTTAAGTGATTTGATTTCTGTATGAAGCTTCTTCTTTCAGCCTCAGTTTAAGGAGCGGGCCCTTTCTGACATGGTCTCTAGGAATTTTCCCTTCTGTAAAGCCATGCTAAATCATGTTTTCCGGAGTCAAGAAAATCTTGATTTAATCTTTTTATTTGGTAGGAGAGTTTTTTTCTAGATTCCAAGAATAATATCCTTAACACTGGTTGCAGGGCAATTTAAGGAATGTCCCAACTGACTGCCGCAGCTTATTGAACAAAAGCAGCAAACAGTGAGTTGTGGGAATGTCCCTTTTCCCGCAGACCCTGACTTCTTCCACGGCCGTCTAGGGTAGTGGCGGAACTCCTGCATGCCTGCCTTTGGGACTTTACAAAATGCAGAGAGGGCACAAGTCCTCTTTCCCAGGAAGGTGCTTCCTATGCTTATCGGTCAACCTCCAAATGTCCGGGTGCCTACTCTGGAATCCAAATTCTAGCAATTCTTCATTATAAACGACCATTCTTTGCCTTCCATAATAATTTACCATTGTGCAATGCTTTATAGATTACAGCACACATTCATATTTAATGTGGTATAGTATTATTCTCTGAACAGTCCTTTGAGAAAGATTGTGTAGCAAGTATTAGCCCTCATTTACAAACTGGGGTCCAGAGACTCTGGAAGGTGTGGTGACTTAGTCGGAGGTCCTAGAGTAAGTCGTAGAACAGGACTCAAGCCACATCTCAAATGTCTTTTCTTATAGCAGATGGGCTGCAAAGAGCTTGTGTGCGTTTCTACCTTTGGACATCTTCTGTGGGTTGCTGGGGTGAGTCCGTATTCCCAGACAAGGGCAAGGGCAAGGGTTTTCATTCTTCTGTGGGCTTTTCTGCTCTCCCGTTGGGCCAAGGATATATATATATATATATATATATATAGTGAGAGAGGCTTCCTGAGATTGGAATGGGTGAGTACATGCCCCATAGGTGTGCATTCTTCAGGTCCGATTGTTAGGCCTTGCCCGACTGGTTCTTAGGGTCGGTGACAGTGTTCACAATGGACCTGGCTGAGTATTTGCCAGCTGAGTGATTTCTTTAAGGACATTCGTAATTATGCTGTTACGTGAGGCTCTGTCTCTAGGAAATAGCTATCGGGTTGTTTTTTTTTAAATCCACTTAAGTGTCTTTTCATAAATGCCCTCGGCACAAGATAAAGAGACAGATTACTAGGTACAGCGTCACTATGAACAAAGCTAACACGGGGAGCCGTTGTTCGATTTGTCTTTTTTTAATATTTTTTTCCCAAACACAAGAAGGCGTGATGACTGTTTGTGGGTTTAGTCAGCAAAAGGAGGTGGTATAAGTTTTGTTTAGATTTTTGCTTCTTGTAACTCGTGTTTGAATATCTACCCTGTGTAATGGATGGTGTAAGCATTCATTCATAAATTCATTCCACATACACAAGAGTGCCTACCATGTACTAGCGTTCATGACTGTAGTGCAATTACTATGTAAGTGCGCAGAGTGGTGAGTAAGAGAAGCGAGGTCACTGCCTCCCGTGGGACTAATGTTCTCTGGGGAATTCAACCAGACTCAAGCATGCAAATAAATAGGGGTGTGCGCTACTACAGAAGCACGGAATGTTATGACCGAGGGTATAACCAGGTAGAATGGAGTGAAGAGTTGTAGAGAAGTAGAAACATTCGAAATGGAAAGATGAGAAGGAGCCGACCATCCAAAGGAAGACCACGGAAAGGAGTATTCTAGGTGAACAGAATAGCAGGTGCAGACACCCTTAGGTGGGGGCAAATTTGAAAGCAGTTTTCAAGACAGATTAAAGTATAGCAAGTCCGATTTGGCCTCTGCAAGGAGGAAGGGTCTCTGTTTAGGCCTGAGGTGAAGGAATGGGCTGCCCGCCTTGGAATGTAGGGAGCTTCCTCCAGGTAGAGAGGTTTTGGGGCTCCTGGGGGGTCAGTCAGTTGAGCGTCCAACGTCAGCCTGGGTCATGATCGTGAGTTCGAGCCCCACATTGGGCTCTACACTCTCTATGCAGAGCCTGCTTGGGATCCTCTGTTCCTCTCTCCCTCTCTCTTTCTCTGCCCCTCCCCTACTCACTCTCTCTCTCTCTCAAAAATAAATAAACATTAAAAAAAAAAAGTTTTTTCTAGGTGGACCCGCCCTTTGGCTAGGCACTTGCTCAGGGTATTCAGGGATTAGGGGGAGGGGGACAATGGAGAAAGGCTGGATTACAGGTCCTCAAAAGGCCCTTTGTATCTTGTGATTCTCTGATTTCACCTCTGATAGCCCTAGGCTAGAAACAGTGAGTCCTATATTAGACGATTTTTGGGTCAAACTGCAGTTTTCATGGGCTAATAATAAGCCCTTCTTTGTATCTAGTCCTCCACAATTTACAAAATACTTGCATATGCATAACCTCATTTTGGCTGCTCACAACAACTCTCTGAGGTAGGTTTTTTGTTGTTTTACCGTAGGAAGAAACCCATGGTTGAGAGAAGTAACTCACAGCCATCAAATGGTTCAGCAGGGATCCAACCCAAGACCTTTGCAACTCACCCCCAGATTCTTTGTATTATGCTAATTCTAAAAACCTTTTCCCCTGCCTCCTCCCCATTGTGTCTCAGGATGTGGAGGCGGTAGGATTTCTGGTCCAGGGGGGCCCTGGAGGGTCAGGAGGAGGAACCCAGCCAACAGACTGCAAGTCTGCACGTGCCTGTGACTGGCATTCAACTTGTAAGCACTTTCTAGGCTGCTTCAAGATCACCCTGTTAGCAGCCACAGCTGTTCTTCATAGCAGCTGCTTGTGCGGATTGGGCTGTGATTAATAAAGGAAACTCAACAGTTTGTTCTTTTCAACTGTGCCCTTGGTGTGCACAGCCTGCTCTCAGACAGGCTCTGTTTCGGATTCGGAACAACGCAGTCCTAATGGCGCACAGTGCCCGGAGCCCTAGAGACTCCTAACCCTGCCGTGAGAAGAAGTGGTCCCTCCGAATCAGGGCTGGTGGGACTTTGGACCAGCTGGTCCTTGGTGTCCGAATCAGGGATGCCGGGGGTAGGGGGGGGCGGTGCGCCAGGATATGGGGTCATGCTCACCTCTTGTCTAATGGGGGCAGGGGGTGCTGCTGCTAGGTGCCTGCCTGGCCTGTCGTTCCTTGCTACAATGCTTCTCCAGCTTTACTGGGCTACAGCCTCCTGCCCGGAGCTTCTCCTTCAGTAGGTCTGGGATCCAGCCCGAGAATCAGCATTTCTCCTAAGTTTCCAGGTGATGCAGCTGCTGCCGGTCCAGAGTCCACACTTCAAGAACCAATGCTGAGGAGCCAGGGCTGATCGGACTTTGGAGGTTTTAAGACACCCCACGATGGCTCTGGATTTTTACGTGAAACCTCCAGATTTTTAAATATTGAGACTAAAATCAAATATTAAAGGGAACATAATGTGGTTTGAAGCTGGAGGTCAGATAGTACACTGTGGCTGCCAGCGTAGCACCTCTGATCTGAATACTTTCAGAGAAAGCCATGTGCTGTCTGCTCTGGAAACTGAGGCCCAGGGAGGGGCAGTAATTCATCCAGAGCCTACAGCTAGTTTGGGGGCAGGATCTTGGCTAGATCCAGGTGACCTGTCCACCCGCTCTGGGTGTGTGTGTGTGTGTGTGTGTGTGTGTGTGTGTGTGTGTAGTGTCCTAGCATACTCCCAAGTAAATTTTCCCTTTGAACGGAAACTCTCTATAGCTTTGAAAATAATTATCACACTAAGATCATTTTTTACCCAGCTCCAGGCACAGTTCTAAATACTTGATACTTGATGCGTGTTAACTTAGCCCTAACAACGCCCTATGAAGAAAGGTTATTCTTCCTATTCTTATTTTCTGATGAGCATTCCAAAGCACAGAGAGGTTAACTATCTGCCCAGTGTCACAGAGTTACTGGTAAGGTTGGGATTTGAACCCCAGAAATCTAGCTTCATGCCAAGAGCAGCAAATCATCAAGAACTTTCTTTTGTACTTCATGAAACAAACAAACAAACAAAAAACTCTTTCCTCTTGCAAAATGCTGCTAGGAAACTTAGAAATTAGCTGGCCTGGGTTCCTCCCTCCTCTGTTTTACAGAAGTGGAAATGGAGGCCCAGAAAGGAGAGGGGATTTAGTCATCTTGAACACCAGTTTTACTTTCGGGCAGAGTGGAGGTTAGATAAGTGTCCAGCAAGTGGCTGGCTCCTGAGAAAGGTGCTTACGTCTGAAACAGGTCACTCCGTAGCCTTTGCTCCCGAGGAAGGGTCAGAAGGGAGGGCGAGGCACTGAGAGGTCTGTGCTTCAAGGCAGGGAGCACTTCTTTGCCCCAGAGCCACCTAGTGTCATTCGAAGGCCTCCTAATTGCTATTAGATGACGGATGCCGAATAAATAACTTCATGGGCACAGTATATTTATGGTGTGTCGTGTTTGCCTTTGTCTTTGGACTGTTCTTGTCTTTCCCTGTCCAGTTTCTTTCCTGTGAAGTGCTGTTTCCACAGCTGTGAGCCTCACGGTGAACACGTTCATCTCTGAACGCCCTGTATGTATAGTGAGGGAGGGGCTGGCTGTGCGGACCGCAGGACTCTGGGCCAGCCTGTGCTCCGAGGAGGTGCAGCTCCAGGGGCGAGGACGCCATCTTGGGACCTGAAGGAGAACCACCAACTACCGTCCCTCCCTCCTGCTGCTGGGCTAGGGGCTCAGAGCCGTAGGAGGATTTAGAGAGTTGTAATAGGATTCCAAGAATTACAGACGAGTTAAGCCAGCGGGGGTCTTCCTGAGATCAGTTTGCCCACCCCAGCATTTTACTGGTGGGGAAATGTCACCCCATGGTGGACAGCGACTTGCTCAAGGTCCAGATGGTGGTGGTTGGGAACTATGTCCCAGTCGTTGCACACGGATTGTTTCAAGTGCTTTATAATCATTAACCCCTTTAATGCTCACAGCAGTCTTGTGATGAGGGTACTGTTCCCATTGCCACTTTACTGATAAGGAAACCACGGCAGGTTAAGTCACTTGCACAAGCTGGCCGTGGGGGCTCCATTCCAACCCAGGAACCCGGCTCCTTCCCGCCTTGCACCTCTCCGAAGCACAAGTAGCCTTGCTTTCCTAGGCTCTGTGTTGATTGCTGGTATCCAAACATGAGGTGGTGCCAGACACTGAGGGGAGGATGGAAAGAAGGAGGGTGGCATGGTGGGCCAGATGGAGAAGATGGTGATTGTGTTACCCCGCAAGACAGTGGCTCCTGTGGTTCTTCTGGTTCCTAGTCCAGAGTCTTGTCATCCCATCATCAGGCCTTCCTTGGCAGCACTCAGGACAAACATTCCTTTGAGGCTTGTGGTTTATGTTTATTGAAAGTCCTTTGTATTACATCTCATCTTCTCCACAGTCTCTTCGTTTTGAAGGAAAGAAGGCGTGTCCCAGCTAAGTGATTGATTTAAAGCTGTCTAAAGGTCAACTAGGCCCTTGATACTAAGTAAATTAGGGCAGTTTTATGAAGGCTTTTTCCTCTCTCTATTCCAATCCCCCCCCTTCCCCAGTGGGTTCCGTTCCAGATTTAGAGCATTTAATTAGGACATAGTTAATGTAGTCTATCGTTGTGGGGAGAGTGGGGAGCAGATCTTTCTTTCAGGGAAAGGCAGATGCCAGAGGTACTCTCGACGAAGTTACTTGGAAATCAAAATGTATAAATCGAATCGGATTTTATGTGAACCAAGGCATCTGCCTCTTCAGGATTGTGACTGTTTTTGAAAAGTGAGAAATATTTGTTCAAGTAAATCACCCTGCCCAGTTTCCCTGCTTTGTCAGGGCAGCTGTTTGTACATTGACCTGTCTTTAGCATTGGCATTGACCGCAAGGTCAGTCATTGGGAGGAAACAACTTCTTGACATCCTAGTACTCGCGATACAGGGGATTGGAATTAGAATCCTTAGAGAAGCTTCATTCCCAACCTACTTACTCATGGTTTTCCCCCAGTAGACAATGGAAGTATCCCAGATTGGTGAATCCATCTGCCCAATGTAGCAACTCATGGAAGAGGACTTTTTTTTTTTCTTTTTTTTTTGAGAAAGAGAGAGAGAAGGTGCCAGTGAGCTAGGGGCAGAGAGAGAGGGAGAGAGAGAGAGAGAATCCCAGGAGGGACAGAGGGAGGGATAGAGAGGCAGGGAGAGAGAAGTGGGGCTCACCTGATACAGGGCTTACGCTCATCCGACATGGGGCTCATGCTTACCCAATGTAGAACTCGAACTCATGAACTGCGAGATCATGACCCAAGCCAAAGTCAGATGCTTAATGGCTGAGCCATCCAGGTGCCCCCGGGAAAGGATTTCATTATGTCTAATTCTTGGGGAAGGCCGGACTGATCGAAAATGATTTTACTCAGTATTTTTGTCGTTCAAGACCAGCCGACCCCTGTTCCTGCCTCCTGGATCCCATTCTCTCCACAGGCTCCTTTGGCTGAGGCCCCAGGGGTTCTTCCCGCCTCCTTCATCTGCAGCTTCTCCATGTTACGCATTCATGCGTGCATTCTCTATTTTTGTCATCGGAGATCTTGGAAGACCTCAGCAGCAAGCCCTCTGCGAGGCGGTAGAAATACAGTGCGGAACAAACCTCCATGTCGTCGGCGCAGGTCTTAGGAGGAGATGGACAACGAAAAAAAATGTACATATTACGATGAAAGTCCTGAAGGAAAGACCAGAGCAAAGCACAGCATGTTGCTGTGATTTGTCATTCCTTCTCCAGTTTGTCGTTGTTGACCTTTCTCCCCTAAACTCTCTTCCCGTGGCTTCTGCGACAACACCCTCTTGCTGGTTTTCTCCTTTTTCTCAGTTTTCCATGTAAGGGACAGACTGGAATCCTTTTGTCTAACCCTTGGTGACTGCTTCTGTCTCTTCCTCCCTCACTTTCTCCCACCTGTCTCACAGTGCCATTTTTTTGTGTCTGCTGCTGCCAGCGTCCCAGCCTGGAACTCTTTCCTCCTCTTTGACAGCTCCCCTGGGGTGGCCCAGAGGTGCCACAGACTGAGTGTTCCAAGCGAATTTGTGCTCCAGACCAGCTTCTCCTCAGTCAGCCATGCCACTGTGGCCCCAAGTGCCAGAGGCAGGAGGTCGAGAGTCATCCTGAGCTCTCCACTCTTCCCCCCATCCCAGAGCTGCAAAGGAACTGAGGCCGGCCCGTTCTACCTCCTTCTTTAAGACCTCACTTCCTTCTCTCCATTCCCATCATCGCCACCCTAGGTCGGGGCCGCCACCATCTGTTTCCTGGATTAGGGCCGTAACCTGCGCCCTGGGTTTTCTGTGTCCAATCTTGCGTGGCTTTAATCCGTTCTCCATGCCGAGTCATCCTTACAGTATGCCGAAAGCCCTCCGGGGCAGCCCGTGGCTCTTCACATGAAGTTCACACTGCTCAAGTGTATTTCACAGGGCCTTTGGAGACGCAGCTGCTCATGTCTCTGGCTCCATCCCCTGAGAGTTTTACTGTTTATTTCCTGTACGCCCGCTGGGAGGTAGGCCCTGGGCGAGGTACCGACCTCGCGTCCTCTCTTAAAGTAAAAACCCAGACATTCTGAACGGGACTAGAAGGCCTCGGTGCCCTGTCTCCTCCGGCCCCTTTCGCCTCCTCTCAAACCTCAGACATCCTCACAGACTTGGTTTCAGTCCCATTGACCTTTCAGCTCTTCGGAAATATCCCATCGCCATCCACCGAGGCCCTTTGCTGGAATGTCCCATCCCTCCCACCAGATGCCCACATAGCTCATGAACGTGAACTTGTGTTACCCGTAAGATCTCAGCTCAGTCAAATCAGCACTTCTCAGGGAGGCCTTTCAGGCCAGCCCCGAACCGGCCAAGTTCTCCTGAACTGCCCTTCTTGCTTCGCGGGCTTCTTGGTTGCACCGGTCAGTTATGAATTCGTGACGATTTGTGACCCACGTCTAACTTTTCCCACTGCCACAAAAGCTTGTGATCGTCTCTGGTGTATCTGTTATTTTTTTTTCACGTGCCTGAATTATGATTGTTCAATAAATATGCGGGAGGGGCTCCATACATCGTGGTGGCTGTGTTGGCGAATCTGCCTTTGTCCTAGCGGTTAGGTGGTAGATAGTTCATGATGAGTTCGTGATGATGGCCACGTGTGTGGTGAGTTCTGAGTACGTACCTTGGTGTGGCGAGGGGGTTTGTCTCCTTTCCCCAGGCTCCCACCTCTCTGCCGCATGTAGACTTGGAATTATAAACATGTGGACTTTAGAAATTATGTAGTCCAGTCATTCCAACCTGTTCTAAACACGAGGGTCTTTTTTTTCTGCTTTTATCCCGTGAAATAAATTATAAAGGCTTAAATGGGCGTGGTTATATTTTTACCGTCAGTTCACTGGGGGAAAACGAGCAGCCATGGAAAGCTACGATGGATTTAGTTAACCATGTAAATTGCATTGAATTTTGGAAAGACAGTGGTACATATGCGTTAGGGCAGGTGCTTGGTGGGCTTGTGGGTTTCTAGTACCAATAACTCCATGCTTCTGTGATCTCTCAGGAACTAGCCATGTAGTCTGGCTCTTTATTTTACGTTTGCATGAGATTTAGAACTGGGTACCTGGGAGCTTATTTTTCTCCGTATATATGTTTAATTTGCCCAGCTTAGTGTTTTTACAAATTTAGAGCAAACATTTAAAAGGTGGGAGAGTTTTCACAAAATCAGATTTCCAATGTGAAAAATCAGAGACACCGGGTCTTATTTCCCCATATGGCTACAATCGACCTGGTACTGACTGGTAAGTGACTCCCTTTGAAGTGCCATACTTTCTTCTGTGTGTCACTGTGCTCACCTATCTCTATGGCTATAGAGCAAGTTGCCCGCGAAATGGGACCTGAAAACCTGGTGACCTCGCCCCCTAAGGGAAGGAGGCCTCCTGTCTATGTCTGCAGACGCTTGTGACTAGGAAGGGCTCTGGGCCAGGAGCCGGGAAAGCCTGGATCCGTGTCCCTTTGCTGTTACTGACTAGCTCGCTGATCTTGAACAAGATATGCACGCTGAGCCTCAGTTTTGTCACCTGTTACTGATGTAATCTACACCTCCCGGACCCCACTGTGTTGTTCGGTCTAGTACTATAATGGGGCACATTTGTTATGAACTCCTCCATGTTCTCTCTCCTTGTCTCTGCCTCTCTCTTGTGGAGGGATTGATCATCTATTATTGCACCTTGCTGGTCATTTCAGGAATAGGAGAAGGGAGCTCCCGGGTCTCCCCTGTTTGTTTCCCCATCCATTTTTTACCCCTGGCCTTTCTGGAGCAGTTCTCTTCCTTTTATCCCACGTCCTCTGCTCCTGCGGAGGGGCGGGGGTCCCACAGCCATACCCAAGCTACTGCGGTGGCACCCAAGACACCTCAAAGTTGAACTCCAAATATCAAACAATTATAATTGGGTTATTGCCTGTGGAGATACTCAGTAACTGGCCATCCGTGGTGCTGCTAAGATCTATGAAATGCTACCAGGATACCAGGCTAGCATGGAGGATTTCGATTTCAGCGACATCGTCCTTGTAGGCAAAATTTGTGGTTATGCATTAAATTTCGCTCTTTGAAAGGAACAATCCAGTGCTTTTGTCCGTCTGGATCCGCAAGGGACAGTAGGCATCAATGCCACAAAAGAGGAACTAAACAGGAGGGTCAGTCTCTGGGATGCCATGGAGCAGGGTGGTGCAGTGGAAAGAAAGAATGTTGTTTTGGGAGTCGGACAAACCTGAGTCTGTTACAGGATCGCTGTGTGCCCTCGGGCCAACTTTCTGAGCCTGGTTCTTTGTTAATAAAACAGAAATCAAAGAACACATTTCATCTTTTAATTTTATGCAAGCCCACCTCAAAGATGTTGCAGGTCTAGACTCCTGTAATAAAGTGAGTATCGTCGCAAAGCAAGTTAAATGAATTTTTTTGGTTTTCCCAATGCGTAGAAAATTATGTGCACGCTATGCTGCAGTCTAAGTGTGCAGTTAAGCGGTATGTCTAAAAAAAAAAAAAAAAACAAACAATGCACATACCTCAGTTTAAAAATACCTCATGGCTAAAAAATGCTAACTATCATCGGAGCTTTCAGCGAGCGGAAGTGACTGACCACACGTCAGCATAGTAAATAGAGGAATAAGGAGAATGTTTGGAATACTGCCAGAATCACCAAAACGTGACACGGAGACGTGAAGTGAGCAGGTGCTGTTGGAAACGTGGCGCCCATAGACTTGCTTGATGCAGGGTGGCCACAAACCTTCAATTTGTAAAAAAAGAAAAAGAAAAAAAAGGGAATACGTACAAAGTGCAATAAAGGGCAGCACATAGCAGTGTGTCTGCACATGAAATTGCCCTTCTTATCCATTCGTTTTTCCGCCGAAAATCCTTTTTTTTTTTCTCCTTTAAATAAGATGAGTGGGTCAGCCTGTGAACGGAGAACTAGCATGAAGTTGTCTGAATAAAGGTCTAGTGTGATTCTTTGTGCAAACATTTTGGCTCAACATCCTCTCGGGTAGGTAGAATGGAGCTCCTAGTGATTTTTTTTTCAAGCTTTGTAAATAAACGAAGTAGATTTTCCAGGAAGCGAAAAGAAATTTCTTCAGCCTTTCATAGTTTTCCAGATTCTTTGAAGAGGGTAGCATCGGTCAAACTGGATGCCCGTTCTAGCCACTCTGGAAACCCAGCTCACAGGGCCTTTGGGAGGCGAACAGAGCCTTCCCCTCCCCTCCACTCCCCTCCCCCATTCCACAGTGATCGGCTGCCTGGGTTAAAGGAAGTGAAATAAAGTTGATTTAAAATTTGATACTCCTACCAATTTTCACCGTGAAGAGAGAGAGAGGGAGATAATTGAGGGGAGACCTGGCCTGGAGATGACTGGGGTGTATGCTCAGGCATGAGAGAGTGTGGCCTATGCACTCAAAAGTCTGCTTAGGAGTTTAAGATTGCACTAATACTTTTGAGAATTTAGGGTGGTGCCAGAGGTTGGGCATCTGCTGGGGAAGTGAAGGAGGAGGGCCCAGGACCAGAAGTAAGGGGATGAAAAAGAGGTTTTTCCAGATTTCTTGAGAAGTGGGGGCCATGCAGAGAAGCCCTAGCAGGTACCCCATTTACCTACCCATCCTGCAGCCTCCAGGAATTGGTGACTGGCTGGTTTTGTGGAGAGTGAACTTGGAGTTGATGGTGAGTCGGACACCCAAAAGGATCCTGCAGAGACCGAAAAGGGCTTGGGAATGTTCTCTGAGAGGTCAAGGAGGCGATTTCTTACAAGTGCTTGTTTTTGTTATTAATCTTAACTTTTCGTGGTGTGACTGGGTGAGAAGAAGCTGGAAGGGAAGTCTTTCTCTTGAGGGAGAACTGCTCTGTGAAACAGTCGTACCATTCATCAGAATGCTGCTCCAATGTGCTCCTGTGGGAGATGGAGGGCCGGGGTACTGGGTGGGCAGGCAGGGAAGATGGCTTCTAAAGGAATGGAGGGGCGGAGCTTCTGCTTTCACAATAGAACCGGAAGCTCTAGTGACTTCTTCAGAAAAGAAATGGGACTGAACGTTATGGGCCGTGGACAACAAGTTTGTAAGGTTCTGGCGGCTTTTAAATGGTCTTGGGTTTGTTGCTTCCATTACCCATTGTCTCTCTGCTGTTAGGAGAGGGAGAGATCTCTGAGATGAGAGAGGTACTTATCTTCAGGAGGAGCCAGGTAGAGGGCTGAGGAGAAAGCTGGGGAGACAAGGCTCTACTGGAAAACCACTGGGGGAGAGAAGAGCCTGGCTTGGGCCCTGAGGAAAGGGCAGCCAAGCCTGCCTCAACAAGACTAAGAATTGCCAATGACGCTTCCCAGTTGTTCCAAGAAATGGAGGATTATCCTGTCATACCACAGGCGTTTGAGACCTTGCTCTTTTGCTTACTCTGTTGTCTTTGGGAAGTGGCTTCCTCTCTCCAGCACTCCCTTTATCATCTATAAAATGAGGACTTTGGGTTGCCGGAGTCTATGATTTTAGGGTTCCGTAAGCAATCGATACCAGAAACTTGCATCAAGTGGCTGGACTTTTGAAATTCCTGGGATAGATGAGGAGATTTGCCAAGGTAGTTGGTTTGGGGGTAGTTTTGCAGGGACTGTATGGAGAGTGGTTTCTGTTCTCATTTGAGGAAGGCATGGAGCCATGTCACAAGACCCAGGGGGAAGCCCAAGACCCCTCCTGTGGCTCCCTGAAGGGCGACTCCTTGAGCTCCAGGGAAGTGTGGCCCCTGTTAGGGGTTGGTGAGCCGGCCCCTGTTGCTGTTACAGAAGCTCAGGGCTGCAAGCTCAGTGGACTGTAGCTGCACTGTGGAAGGCACCAAAAAGGCAGTTTATACTGAAGGTGACAGCCAAATATTTTTGTAGAAATTAAAATAGGTCACCAAATACAGACTTCATCTTATCCATTTTAAATACTTCCTGCTCATTTGCCAAGGTTCCAAATAACACAGTTTCAAAGATTCAGAGGTGTCTAATACAATTTTCCCCCCTCTGTACATAATTCTATGCCCATTGTGTAACTCTATTAGGAACGTTAGGGTAATTAGAGAGCTACTTGCTGCTTTTCATTTGCTGTAATACTAACCCTCCGTCTGCCTGCACTGGCCATATTAACAAGTAATGACCCCAAATTAAAAAGAATTCAGCAGACTCTTAAATTAAGATTTTTCCAAGCCTTTCTTCTTGCAATCACATGCTACTTACTACATACAGGTGGGGAGGGGGATTCACGAGGATGTGCTTTCAGTTAGGGGTTCAGACACCCCACTTCTAAACCTTCGTCTGGAAAGTGAGGACACAGCTATCTGAACTCCCCGTCACTGGTGCGCATGAGGACCAGAGAGCCTGTTGGGTGTGAAAGCACTTTGGAAGCCGAGGATGGATGGACAAATGCCAAGCTGCGGGGGGTGTTAGCACAGTTCCTGAAGTGTGAGCAGCAAGAGGCTGCCACTTTCTCGTGTGCTTCTGGGTGGCCTTGACACGTGTGTTTCGTGAACAGAAATTTTACACTTAATCTTTGGACTGATCACAGTTATATCTGTTGGGCACATTAGCAGGTACAAAGTACATTTACCCCAAACTCTCTTAGGTAAGTGGTTTTGTTTCTTTATATCCTCCCAACCAATTGAGGTGCCGATGAATTAAGTAATAGGCCTAAAATCAGATTTAACTGCTCAAAAATAGTTTGCTAAACTTTCGGCTTGTGTTCACAGCCTATGGAGCTTTTGTTTTCTCATTTATCACATTTGACTTGGGGAAGGCTTCCGCCGCCTCTATAACAAGAATGATAGCTGGCATTTATTGAAGTTCGCCTATACCAGCCCATGGTACGGATGAGGAGAACGAGGCCCAGAGATGTTAAGTAGCTTGCCAGAGGTAACACAGCTAGTGTGACAGCCCCATCTGAGCTGTTTCTGTGCTACTAGGAATAAAAGCAGGACTAAAAGCATCGACTGTGTCCTAGGAGCCAGGCGCTGTGTTAAGTAATGCCCATTCAGAACCTGGTTTGGGGGCACACTCCCTGGGAGTGGGGCTCTGGAAAATGTTCTGCAGGCGGGAAACTCCTATCATCCTTCCTGGTTTCACAGTCCATTTGCAGCATCTCCTTCTTGCTCTTCTCTTACTGATCTCGAAACGATCCCTCTTACGATGCTTTTCTTACTCTCCTATGACACTGGTTTTTCTAATCCAGATGTTACATGTCAGCTGCCCGCAGTGGAGACCTATCATACTTGGCCCTGATTGCATTAAAAACAAACATGAAATTGAGTTAGGCGACAACATCTAAAAATTCAAGCGACTTACAGCAGCGCCTGGTTGAGTTGGTCGAGCGTCCGACTTCGGCTCAGGTCATGGTCTTGCAGTCCGTGGGGTTAAGCCCCGTGTCAGGCTCTGTGCTGATGGCTCAGAGCCTGGAGCCTGCTTCAGATTCTGTGCCTCCCTCCTCGTGCTCTGTCTCTCAAAAATGAATAAACATTTAAAAAAATAAATACAAATTCAGGTGACTATAAAAAAAATCTAGATTTGGGATTTCTTATGAAAAACGGTGGCAAGATGGGATTTGCTTATCCACCTACTAGCATCAAATTACTCCCTTTAGACTGGAAATGACCATCATTCCCCTCCCCCCTCCTTTCTCCTCTCCCACCTATCAGACTGTGGCACCTAGGAGTGTATACTTTCTATAAGATAGAAAAATAAATAAACTTGGGTGTAGAGAAGAAATTTAGGAAGTGTATGTCAAATAGAATTAAAATCACTGGCTTAGAAATAGTCTTAGTTTGGTAATAGAGTATTTGCTACCTCTGAGCTGACCATTTCTTGTGATGCTTTTTTGGGCAGATGGTTATATTAGGCTTAATCTATTATTTAAGGAAAGAAAAACCATGTCCCTGTGCTTGAAGGTCTGTGACTCATCAAAAGTTAAAAGATATACTCCGACCTACTCTTGATAAAATCACTTTTATTGTCCTAGTCAGCATTTGGGAATAGGAGAAAACAGTTTCTTGAAAACAGACCATAGATATGATGAGTTAAATGAGATAATGTTTGTGAAAGCACTTTATATATTATTGGGTATTGAGCCAGGAAGTTATTGGAGATGTTTTGGGCCCATTATCACCTTATCATCGTTTCGAGCTTATGACAGACGTTTAAATCTTTGCGCTCTGCCACTTCGTACCTTACTCGACAAGCCACTTACCTCTCCTTTTCCATAGGTATATAAAGATGTGGCTAATGTTATTTCCCAGCACCCAGTGCAGTGCCTGCCATTGAGAGGGTCCTTGATATTTATGCTGGCTAAGTGAATATATAAATAAATAAATAAATAGATAGATAGATAGATAGATAGATAGATAGATAGATATGGGGAGTTTTGAGACCTTACTGAGCTAGTGCACATGAAACCTCAAGCAGAGTATCAGCATATATTAGCTTGCAGTTTGTAGTTTAGACTGTTTTCTAAAACTTTCTCCTGGACACAGCCTAGGGGATGATCTGTCTTCTTGGATGAAGGAAACGGAGGGCTGGCAGGTGGGCCGACAGGCAGGTGACAGAGGCGGCAGAGCCCCGGGCTGTGTGTGAGATGCCGGATGGACAGAAGCAAACTCCCACAAGGGCCGGAGCTGTTCTGTGGTCTCGTCCCTGGCCTTTCTCCTCCAGAGCACACCGCGGGCAAATGATTAGGTAAGGGCTACGTGAATTCAGACACATGGAATTCTGGACCTTGAGATTGAACTGTTGGAAATAATATGTCAGATCTGGAAGGGCCCTTTGCAGTCATCGGGCCCATTTTCTCTTTCCTAATGCTATGGAAAGATGTGGAAAGAGCAAGGAGTTGGAGCGTCCTTGGTCGGAATCTCCCTGGGTTGCCTTTCCTGAATCTGACTCTTGGCATAAGTCTTAACTTCCTTGATTCTCATGGCAATTCATCGGCTGTTTTTGAGGCTTAAATTAAGTAAAAAGCAAAAATTTTTTTAATTTATTTTTGAGAGACAGAGAAAGAGTGAGTGGGGGACATGCAGAGAGAGAGAGGACAGAGGATCCAAAGTAGGCTCCATGCCGAGAGCAGAGAGCTCGATATGGAGCTTAAACTCACGAACTGTGAGATCATGACCTGAGCCAAAGTCAGACGCTCAACTCAATGAGCCACACAGGTGCCCCAAGTACAAAACATTCTTAGCACAATGCCTGACATGGACTTGGTACCAAAGAAAGATAGTGACCGCCATTGTCATGGAAAGGAAATGGAAGTCTAGAGAGACGGGAATGGTTGGTGATAAGTACTGGCTGTGGTGTATAGACCTGATTCTGGCACCTCCCAGTGTAGGGGTGTGGTGGGGAGGAGAGGGTGAAGTGGGTGGGGAGGAGATGGATGTTTATGGTAGCCAAAATTGAGTTGCCTTTGTTGGGGAGTGAGCTAAGACAGAAAGCTGAGGCATATCAAGGCAGGACCTACTTACTTATTTGAGATAAAATGGGGCACCAAATGAATTTGAGCAGGAAGCTTCCAGAAGAATTTTAGGCAAGTTAGAACAGATGATGTGTGCTTTGTATTCTAAATAAATCTCTGGGTTTCATCTTCTGCTGAGTGGTGGTCTTGTTTTTTGAGATAAGCTGTTAAGAAATGATGAAAATTATCTCTCAAAATATAAGAACTTTGAGCATATCACCGTCATTTTCCTCCTCTGAAGACAATCTTTGAATTTTTATTAATATTTTAAAATCGCCTTTCTGCTTTCTCCATTGCTCTGCCTGGATGTGATATTTAGGGACTTCTGAGAGGCATGTACATCCTGTCTCAGTAGCCGCCTGCCGTGGTTGACATGAGGGCGGCCATTATGACTTCATGACATAGTCTCATGCCATACACTGTTTTTGCGGAAATTCATGTGTTTTCAAAGGTTTTTACAAGCTAGCACAATCACTTGGCTTCGTGGCCTTCAGAATTTATGAGTTTGTACCTGTGCGGTCAGGAAGAGGCATGGCATGCCAACTGTTAACTTTATAGGTAAGGTTTTTCTCTTTCATCACTGCTCACAGACCAGACCGCATCAGACTTTTTCAGTACCTGGAAAGCCATCATGCAGGAAGCTCAGGTTTACCTTTGTCGTCCTGCGCCATTAGGCATTAAAAGCCAAGCCGGCCACCCTCCAAAACCCCGGCTTTCGTTAAAGGACAAATAGAAGCTCTTTGTTTATCTGGCATCTTGAATTTTCAAGGTTCACTCAAATCATGATCTCTCAAAGTCTAGAGAGTTGAAAACATTAGGGAAAAAAACCTTTGTTCTTTTAGAGTGCTGACGACAACACCCCCTGATGACTGTGATCTGTGAAGATAAACTACACGACTGTGAGGTTTGTGCTTGTTTGCGCATTGCGTGGCCATGAACACGCCACTTTTACATACTCGATCCTCAGCCCTCTCCTGTGACGGAGGCAGGAACATGCTTCCGTTACGTATTCCGAGGACGTGTTTTTCCAGAAGCACCAAACGATGTCAAGAAAAAGTTGTTCTTGTTTTTGGGTACTCTGGGAATAAAGCAAAGTCAAAAGAATTGGTTTTTTTTGGTGAACTGTAGTTTCAGAAATCGCTTTAGACGTTTCTTATTTCTTAAAATCCACCGTTCACGGAAAAGACATTTCTGAAGTCAAATTTTGGATTATTTGGGTTTCTTATTGACGGGGTGGCATTTTTATTATTTTATCTTATTAAACTGAGGGCCAGCTCTCTGGAGGCGGGTGATTAGGACCTGAAAAGTCTTTCTATAGGACTGGCTTTAACCTTAGGAATGATAGAGTATGGGTGTGAAAACTTTTACCATAATGTTTTACTGTCATGTTGTACATTTTGCAAATATGCCACAGAACGCTTTTCAAGTTCTGGTATTCTGGGTAGATAGTTTTTTGTTTCTGTATTCATTTTGGAGGGAGGGGGTGACAATTTGGCTCGGGCTTATACCTCCCTGGAATAAGCCTCTAGACACTGTTTTCAGCCGTGTTTCTTTGTCATTTTGTGCAACACTCCAGGGCTTGGGCAGGCAGGGCCTGGCCTGGGCAGGTGTCTTGTAGTTTTCCTGCAGGCTGCAAGTCTCACAGAGGTTTTTGGGACTAGGCACAAAGAGACATTTATTTGTTTGTTTTTTATTTATTTTTTTTAAGTTTATTTATTTTGAGATAGCAGGCATGCACACGGGGGTGGGGAGAAGCAGAAAGAGGAAGAGAGAGAATCTCAAGCGGGCTCTACACTGTCAGCACAGAGCCCGACGCAGGGCTTGATCCCAAGAACTGTGAGACCATGACTTGAGCCGAAATCAAGAGCCTGACGCTTAACCGACTGGGACCCAGACGTCCCAGTACAATGAGACTTTTATAAAGAATAACATACATCAAGTAAAAATTAAGTATGATGTGTGAAATTAGAGATTCAGAGCCAAGAAACCTCTGGGAATAACCAATTCATTGAGGTTTCTTCTCTGGGAAACTTCAGTAGTCTTGGCCTCTGCATTCCAACCATTCCAAGCTACTCATTGGTTTCGGTTCTCACATGCCTCCATGCCTTAGTTTGTGTTTTTCCTTCCTCATGTATTAAAGCGTCAGTATTTTAAAGCCCAGCCCGAAAACCATCTTAAAGGACACCTCCTTAATCCTTCTGTCAGTATTCTGCCTGCTCTGAATGAAATTAGTGTGTGTGTGTGTTGAGCAGACAAATAAATTCTATTTTAATTTTTCTTCTGGTGATTTTTCCACTGGGCTATACAGTCCAGTCTGTGGAAGGCAAGACTGTGTGGGTTTTTTCCTTCTCCCTCCCGGTGGCTGCTCCCTGTGGGCCTGTGTGAATGGTGAGGGAGGGGCGTGGTCTGAGCCCTTCCTGTAGACTTTGGATAGCTGAGACCTGGAGTTCCCAGGGCAGAGGGCATAGTACCTTCTCCTTTACATCACTCCTTGCTGAGAGAAGCAAGAATTAACACTTTAGGAAACATTTTTTGCAACGAGGGGGAGGGATTTAGAAGCTTATAATTAGATTTCAAAAGACAATGAGTGGAGACAAAGCATTTTAAGTGAAGTGATTCATATAAACTGCTTAGTGCTTGCTTAGCACTTAGCAAGCTCTCAAGAAATGGGAACCGTATGATCATATGGTAATGGCTTAATCACATATCTTACTGGCTAAAGGAGGGAATCCTCAATTACAATCCCTGCCCTCTGGGCACGTGTAGTCTAACGGATAATAGAGCAGTCTCTGAGGACAGAAGAGTCTGGTCATATCCACCTGATGACCATAAGGCATTAGAGGAACTAATTGTATTTTATGGACCTGATATTTTATGAGTAGAAATTCCTTTCTTTCTTTTTTTTTTTTTTTTTTTTTGGTTCTTTCGAGATTTGATGGTTGTTTAGGAGTGCTTAGGCTTAAATGGATTTTATTTCCTTTTCAAATGGAATTTACTAGGGTTTCCAAGAGATTTTGCTCTCTTAACCTTCTTACATTTTGTTCATGATTCCCAAGTCTTGCCTTGGCTTCTGAACTTTGACATCTAGACTGTTTTTGCTTTTGCTTTTGCTTTTTTTCTCGTTACTTAATAGATTTTGGAACAAATCTACCAGGGCAGTAATTTTTCATTGTTATTTAATGAACTCAGATGTACAGGCTGGCCCTGGAAACAAGAAAGCAACAAACCTGATTGCCGGGATTCTTTTGTTTTTGTCTTGTCCTCTGTTTTGGTGGTTACCGTTGAGTGATGATGCCTGGTGCTGGGGTGGTACAAGGGCATAGGGAGACCTTTCTCTAGAACACAGCAGTGCGGTGCCCTTCTAGTCCCCAGAGAAGCAATCTAAAGGAGAGCTTAGCTGGCTTCTCCCCTTACAAATGCTTACTTGCTTGCTTCTGTAAGTCCTCTATTGCCTTGCCCTTCGACGTGTGACCCGTGGACCTGTGGCATCGCCTGGGAGCTTGTAGGAAAGGCAGCATTTCAGGCCCTGCCTCAGTCCTGCTGAACAGAACCCGCATTTTAACAAGGTCCCAAGGCAAATCACCTGCACGTTCAAGGTCTAGAAGCACTGCCCCTTCTAGAACCACAGGAGGCAAGGCAGGTCTCAGCACTGTTAGCATTTGAAAACGATGCTGCTCTTTATTTCTACTTCAAAGTAGAAATAAAATTATGAAATGATATTTGTGTTGGTCGGGCTAAGCCTTCGTTTAAGACTTTTTATCTCAGAGAACCTCAAATAGATGTAAGTAGGGAGACTAGTCTCATGAGCCCCTGTTTTCCTGTCACCCAGCCTTAAAGGCTCTAAACCCAAACTGATTTTCTCGACCCAGCCCCACCCTACCCTGGAGAACAGATCACGGCCATATGATTTATCCCTAAATGTTTCTTTTTCCCTTTTTAAAATTTGTGGTAAAATATGCATAACGTGAAACTTTCCATCTTAACGTGCTGAAGTGCATACTTCAGTGGTTTTAAGTACATTCACATTTCTGTGCAACCGAGGTCGAGAACTCTCTTCATCTTGCAAAACCGAAAGTCTATAAAAACATTAAACAACATCTTTTTCCTTGTCAATTTAACCACAGTACTATCACACATCAAAAAAAGTCACAGTCATTTCTAAATAACGTCAAATGCCCAATCAGTGTTCAGATACCCCACGTTGTACTTTGTTTAAAGAATTTAAGGCATTCATCTCAACGTCTTCTCTCCATGAAGCTGGTGGCCTTGTTTGTTTAGTGAAGAATCTAGAGACAGGGTGACTGGAGGTTTTTCTCCTTTCCCACCCAAGAGCATGGCAGGATTTCCCATGAAGATTTTGTCATTTCCAGTATCCTTCTACTTTCAGAAGTCAAGAGTTTTACAGTAAAAAGAGCATGGACTTTAGATCGAGAAGAATGAAGTCTGAAGTCACTCATTGCTTCTTAGAATTGGGCAAAATATTTACTCTGCATCATTTCAGGCACAAGATTGTGATGAAAATCGAGTGAAATTGGAATACCAGATAGCGATTAGAATGAATAAGCTAGAGCCCTATTTCCTAGGGGGGCTAAATCTCAAAGCCAATTTAGAAGAGCAGGTTGCAGAATGTGTTGTACAGCATGACGGCATTTATTGAATGTTGAACAACAATACTATAAATTGTTTATGATTACACACGTGGTCAGAGTATGAAAACGTGCTTCAGAATGCTACCTGCACATTTTAGGATAGCAATCCCCTCTCTCAATGACGGGAAAGTGGCATGGAATGACTGCCTCTGTAGTTTTATTATTACCCCAAATTCTGAAGAAGTGTGGTGAAATCTCGAGATTTGCTACAGCTGCCTGCTGGGTATTCATGGTATTAGTTCTGTCATGTATGCTTGGACATGCTGCAGAAGAAAGACTTTTTAAAAACTGGTCGGTTTATGTGCAAATGTTTTGTAGACTCAAGTACTCCAAAATGTTACTAAGCAGATTTTATTTATATTCGCAGCTCATCACAAAAATTTTATGCTGAAAAAAAACGAAAAAATTTGACATTGTGTACAAAACATATGAAAGTGATTTAACTGGTGGGATTCTTGAAAAAAATAAAAAAATGACATTGGGCACAAAAAATATGATTCTTGGTAGTGTTAAAGATATAAAAAACAAAACAAAAAAAAACAAAAACAAAACAAAAAAAACCCAAAATCTAGGAAGAGCCACTTGTGAAGTGTGTGGTGTCGTTCAAAATTTCAAGCAGTCTTCTGTGTCCCGTCCAGTTTTACCTATGTGGATTCTGGTGAAGTACGAAGAGTTTTAATGGTGGGCAAGAGCCATTTTTTATTTTATCGGGATGTATAGTTCTGCTGCTTCCAAGGAAGATTGGAGGTGACGACGTAGGAGCTCTGCTGTGGCCGTGTGACCTTGAAAGGCATCTCCTGGTCACAGAGCCGGCACTTTGCCCTCGCTTCCCTCTGTTGCTGTCCGGTCTGCAGACAGGACGGCTCTGAGTCCTGGGAGACAGGTGGCGGTTTCAATGGTCACTGAGAAAGGGGCTTCTTGGAGGACTGTTGGTGTCGCGCCACCTTTTCCTTCCTCACATCCGGGTTTTCCTGTTGTGCAGGTGAAGCCGACCGATTAGTGGTCTCATTATGATAATCCTGCCTAGAGGGTATGAGAAAGGGCACACATTTGATATTTATTCATGAGCGTGGAACGGAAACCATTCACCCTGGATGTTCTTTCTGGCAATGGGGAAGATTTGGGATTCCAAAGTACGTGTGCTGGGGGGTGGGAAGCAGACATGTTAATTAAGCCCCGTTGACAAGAATGATGGAATATGTCATGCCAAGAGCTTCAATAATGTGTTATTTCTGCAGGTCGTCTAGCATCAAAATCCCTTAGTTGTGGATGTTTTATTGTTAGTAATTAAATTGAGACTACAACTGTAGTCACATCCGGTACCTGAAGACAGCCCGGAGGTCTGTCTCCAGTCTAACGCAGCCCTTGCTACTGTGATTTTATTTCCCTCACAGAGCCGAATTTTGTCCCCTTAATCATATTTATTGCTCTTATCTCAACTCTCGAATATCTCTAATCTTCCAGAAACATATATAATTATCTTTTAAGGGTCTGAATCGTGCCAGATGTAGCAGAAGAATTGCTTCCTGGCTCTTGCACAACACTAAATCATTTCATATCAGGTCTTACCTCTTAGAGTAGGAATGATCCTCTGTCCTTGTCTCTGAGTGATTCATGGCTTTGTCCTCTCATCCAGGTGTTCCTCAGGTATTTATGGAATGCCTCTTCTGTGGAGGAAGCTCTGGCCAACGCCCCAAAGGAGACAGAGTCATAGGAAGGGGCACATGTACACGCAGACACGTGTGCCTAGAGAGTCTCAAAGCAACCTCGGAATTTCTGTCTGACTTTGGTCAGGACGAAACAGTCGGTGGTTTTGAAACCTATCTGTGTACCTCTGCTACCCTCCACCTCCTTGGACTGTGGCTAGTTCACTTTTTCTCAGTCACAGATAGTTAATGGGGAGAGAGGGTTAGGGCAAACTCGCAGGATGGTTTGCTGTGTCTGAATGGTGGAAAAGTTAGGGGGATGATGGTTTAAAATGTAAAGAAGAGGCAGCTGCAGAAATGCAATATGCTTCCAAGTTAACATCACTGTGTAGACCCTGGACGCTGACTTCGAAAGGGAAGGGAATGTCTCGTCTGATATATCAGATACATTCTGATATCAAGGACTTTGGGCCTAGCTTTTCATGTGTGTGAACCTGTGTCCCTGTGAGTCAAAGTGGTTTTGACTCCTGGCTAGCTCCTCTGCTGTGACAAGATGTCTCAGATGCCCAGAGACAACGATACAGACAGACCAAGCCTGAGAAATTACTAGAACTGACTCTTTTTTATTTTTTAGCCAATGGAACTTTCCGGTCTGGGTCTCCGGCAACGAGATGCCTCTAATGGAGAAGGGAGGTAGCTGGAGAGAGGTGAATTAACTCTTTCAAGTCAGGGAACTATTTAATAATCCTATGACTTTGTGGCTGGAACTGGCATTCAGAGAGAGTGACTCTCCTAGTATTACGACAGCATCCCGGGAGTTGAGATTTCAGTCTACTGACTTTCCCCGCTGAAGTGTAAGCAGAGATACAACTACTGTACAGTGTTTTAAGATAGCTTCTAATGGATTACTTCCTTTCCCCGCTTCTTTTGGGGATTGGTTAAGAATTTATATCCTTGACAATAAATACTAAACCTAGCTGTGAACTCAGCTAGAAGCTGTAATTCCCTACACTTTGGCATCTCTCTCTCTCTCTCTTTTTTTTTAATGTTTATTTATTTTTGAGACACATAGAGGCACAACGTGAACAGGGGAAGGGCAGAGAGAGAGAGGGAGATGCAGAATCGGAAGCAGGCTCCAGGCTCTGAGCCGTCAGCACAGAGCCCGACGCGAGGCTCAAACTCACAGACCGCGAGATCATGACCTGAGCTGAAGTAGGCCGCCCAACCGACTGAGCCACCCAGGCACCCCTGGCATCTCTTTATGTCTATCTCCTATACTACTCTTTCCAGCCTAAAATATAAATGTTTACGTACATGATTTACTTCTATATGAGGCTAGAAACTAGATCTTTTCTCTTGTATTTCTCTTGTCAATGTATAACTTTTTTAAAGTTATAAACGTGACTGTCATATAAATGGAAAATGAGTACATGTCAGAGTAGCATTGAACTCATGAAGGAGGGAGCCAATTGGAAGATAAAGCTGGTTCAGAGAGCCTTTGAGGAACTGTGCAGTTATAGGCACTGACATATATTGAAGATTGTTAGGTTAGGTATGAAACTGGTTAATACCCTACAGGGCTATAAAACCACATTCGGGGCTCTCATTTCTACCAATCACAAAGCATATGGCTCTATAATAGAAAAAACATCTACGATTTAACGTATAACTTCACAAAGTCTGAACCCATTTCAATGGTAATAAGCAAATCAAACGCAGGTACGTCTCCTAGAGAATAAAATAATCCTTAAGTGTGCCTGTTAGATAATCTTCTAGTGTGGCATCTAAAGTACATACTGCCTTCCTTTTCGCCGTATTTCCAAGCATCGCAGATTGTTTTCTAACATCCTCGCGGTTGTTAGTATGCATTCCTTCATTTCTTTGTTTTGTTTCATAATTACTGAATGTCCGTTTTGTGGCAGGTAGTAGGTAGGCACGTAGAGATTCATAACTGAATGAGTCAGAGGGTCCTTGCTCTCTCGGACCTCAGAGACTATTCTCTTACCATCCTAAAAGCGAGGCAGGGAGTTCTTTTCAGGAATCAGCTTTATTGTGGGCAAAGCAATGGCAATCTTTTTTTTTTTTTTTTTTGGCTCAGAGTCCCTTTTGCATCTCTGTGCTTCTAGGGCTAGGATAAAATGCAAATGTCACTAAGAATGACAACCAGAGCCAGTAGTTTTTGGGACAAGAGCAGCCCAATATCCAGGCCACTTCTTTCTGTTCTTGTGGCATTTATACCTTTCTAGTGATAACGCTCCACAGAATTAAGACTGTGCCTTATGCCGTGAAGGGTTCCCAACGTCCTGTCCCGGCAGGTCCCTCCAGAGGCCTCCCTCTGCCCCCACAGGTATAGATGTGCGTATTCCTGGTTAGACCCGTTTGTGTGGACCTGCCAGAGAGGCTGCTCTTCCCCAGAAGGGTTTTGGTAACTGACAGCTCAAATTTCATGGCTGTCAGTACAATTTTCTTACAGCAAATACATATACATTTATTTAGGGTGTTTGGAGGGTTTGCCGGTTTAATGTAATTCTTCTTTCCAAAAAAATAATGTATGTGGGGGCAGGGAGCATGGCTGACATTCGTCTTAGAGCTGTAAACCAGGGACCCACAAGGAGCCTCACAGATCTTCCGCCTGCCCCTTTCCCAGCTCACACGGGGAGACACAGCATAGAGAAGCCAGATATTAATTGTGTTCTCGGGACGAGTCACTACTAGATCCGAAGCTTTGGTTGGGTTTTGGGTTCGTTCTACAATGGTGGTTCTCGCCTGGATTTATCGGTGGCATCTAGGAGTCCTCCAGCGAGGACGCTTTTCTTTTGAGTGTGCACCTTCGTATCTGTGTACAAAGATAAATATGCTGGATGCTCGTTAGAGGAAATTCAGCTAATACTTAAAGATACTAAGATGAAAGCAAAAAATCCTCCGAAATCCTGGCCTCCAGAGATAATTTTACTGAGCATTTTGGGGCACATCCTTCCAGACAGTCGTCTCCTTAAGATTTACATCTATATCTACAGTTGCACTTAGACGATGTGTAGAATACACAATTTGTACAATTTGTGTACAATTTGTGTACAATTTGCAGCAAATGGGAAGAGCATCGTTTTCTTGCATTGATTCTTCTTTAACTTGGAAAACGATACTCAACTTACTTGAAGTACAAATGGAAATCTTTTCCTTTTGGGTTGTATTTTGCTCATAATACTATATCTCCAGTAATATAACTTAAACTTTCAATATTCTTACTTCCTCATAAACATAAAGACAGGTCATGTCTTCGAAAGCAGTGGGTGTGCTGGCTGCGGAGATGCACCATTCAGGCTTCCCTTTGAGGGAAGGGCTTGCTGACAGTTTGGGGGGAGGGCAGTCTGCAGACAGCCTTGTACTAGCTGTCAGCTCCATGAGGGCCCCCCTCGGCTGCGCTGCACAGAGCTACTCGCCCTAGGCCCTGCCCTTGCTGGGCACCGGCATCTGGTGACATCTGACAGCATGTGACAATATGGAACACGAATGGCTCCCTGGATGACAAGCTGAGGCTGTCAGATTGCTGTGGTGTTGGAGCTCTTCCTCTGCCCAATCTGCCTCCTCTTCCTCCCTTTACAAGAGTTGATCCTTAAGAAACGTCCAGACTCCATCTTAGCCTCTGCTTCTGCAGAACTCTCCCTGTAACAGTGGATTTTGTGGTTGTTTATACGAAGGGTTCAGTAGCCGTTGGGGCAGCGTGAGCTTCCCCTTCAGTTGCTCCTGTGATGGCGTCCTGGGGGCCGGGGGCGCAGTGGGGGAGAGGGTTCCAGGGGTTTGGGAGATCCTAATCCATCCGTCTTCTCCAAGAGATCTTACACTCTCCTTCTCTGCCCCTCATCAGAGGCTTTGAAGGGGTTTGGCCTTGGGCAGGTGTTAAAGCTGACTCTCTGTGGTTTTAAGGGAAAGTTTAAAAGACTTTGTGGCTGGCAGTATTCTCTATACTAAAATCTATTTTAATCGTTTATCAGTTACAGATTTCTCCAGTTTGGGAGAAATTTCTCTGGAAAGCTCCTGTCTAAGAGTTGAGATTTTTTTTCCCCCCCCAATAGCTACCCCTTTCCCTGGCCCTGTCCACTTCACACCTGCTGCAAGATGGGTAGTGTCCTCTCCGGACGGTCCCTATTTGCAAAACCTCTCCAGTCGCTCTTTTATTCCAGCAGAAATGATAATCTCGCTAATCAGCCGGGAAGAACTATGGCGATGGAGGGTGAAGGAAGCAGAGTGCCTTTGGAGGCCTAAGGGTTTGGTTTTTGTTTTTGGGTTTTTTTTTTTCAGTCACTGCATGTGCTCAAATACATGTCGCTTTGGTTAGTACTTAGAGCACCAGTGAACCCTGCCTCTCTCTTCTCAAGGTCCCTGTGGAGTCCTTCATTTCACGGCTGTTTGTGCCTGGTGGAATCAGGCTTGAGGACAGCCCTGTGTGCTCTGCGGCCCCTTGGAATCTCCCATCTCTGAGCGAGTCTTGTCGATCTCTCCTCCTCAGCCCGAAGACTGAGTGTATTTTGCCTTCAACCTCCTCCAGCCTTAGCCAGCAAATGCTGTGTGCATTCCGGAATCTGGGTGGGTTTTAGGGAGATAAGGAAGGCCTACAGAAGGTCTTTCTGTCCTTTTCCTGGGGTGGAGGTGGAGCACAGTGACCCTGCTCTTCAGCACGTGATCACCATGGATGCTAGCTGGGACTGGAGAGCTCTGTTGGGCTTCTCACAGTAAGGTCTGCAAGTCATAGTTCATCGAAATGCAGAAATTCAAAAACCTCACTTGACTTAATGGATGCTTTTTAAAGCTTTTATGAAAAAAAAAAAAAAAAAAAAGGTTTTTTTATGAAAGGGCAAACCAGACCAGAAGATGCTGCTGAATAAATCTTTATTCTATAGAAGGTAATAAGTAAAGCCCTGATATCAAAGAAGTTAAGCTTTTTATTTCTTGTCCAATTTTCACTGTGGGGGGAAAAGGTCTATAAAGTCACTCATCTGTGTCTACCTTTTTAATAACTTAGTCATGCTGTTGAATTTGCCTGGGGGAAGAGAACTCAGAAGTATGTAATACACCACGGAGTCGAAAAGCCATCGAAGTCCTTTAATTCACTCCTCATTTTGGGTATTGGGAGGTGGGAAGAAGGAGAGGGACTGTTTGAAGGGACTTTTGTTAGAGACGGTGCCTCCCTATCCCGCGTCTTCTCCCTACGCTCCCTTCTCCCGGGCTCTCTCCCTGTGATCTTTTCCTTTTTCAACAAAAGGTTTGTGTGAAAGGAAGGTTAGGATTTACTGGGGAACCCCAAATTCCCAGCAACTGGTATCTTTGACCTTTCCAAGTTCCGACAATTAAATTCTCATCTGGATTTAGACATGGAAACTTTTGGATAGAAAGATGTGCAAAATATGCATCCATCTAGAATGCTTGCATGTGAGCATACCAGACCCACAAGCCCCCCCCCCATCTGAATAGCCTGGTATCACTCAGTTGTTACCTATTCTTATTAATAAGGATGCATTGGTTAGGAGTTTGAACTAGGTTCCTGGCGCAAACAGTTGAGTACAGATAAATACATATGTATATATATATATATATATATATATATATATATATATATATATATATACACATGTGTGTATACATATATGTGTTCTAACATTTTTAGCCCACACGGATATACACACACAGCAGGTAATTATAGATAAACAGTGCGTATTTGAATACTTACAGATGAACAGCGTAGAACATGGGAAGATGCCTGTATGAAGCCTTGTGGGAGGTCAGCGAGTTTAACCCTACCTTTAGTGTCACTGAAATGGGTGGCCAGGGACGCTTCATGGATGAGTTTATATTTGAGATAGGCAGAGCTTAGAGTAGTGAAGAATGGTGTGAAGAGATAGCGTATGTGTTCACTCATATGTGGAACGTGAGAAACTTAACAGAAGACCATGAGGGAAGGGCAGGGGAAGAAATAGTTACAAACAGAGAGGGAAGGAGGCAAACCATAGGAGACTCAAATACAGAGAACAAACTGAGGGTTGATGGAGGGGGTGGGGAAGTGGGTGATGGGCATTGAGGAGGGCACTTGTTGGGATGAGCGCTGGGTGTTATATGTAAGTGATGAATCATGACAATCTACTCTCAAATCCAAGAGCACAGTGTATACACTGTATGTTAGCCAACTAGACAATAAATTATATTAATGAAAACAATAAGTTGGTCAGAGTGAATAAATTCACTCTTTTATTTAAGAAAAAAAGAATGGTGTGAACAAAGTTTCAGATATTGGGAAAGTACATGCATGACTGGCTTGATGGAGGTAACCAGTTTGAAATGGTTCTGAATACTCAGGATGAATGTCCAATTTTTTTTTCAATTATGACATAGATAGTTACTAGTGCTCCTTTAAAGATGAGCTTGGAATCATCTAGAATGACTTGATGATAATACAGTTTAAGTACAAAATAATAGATATGGTAATCTCTGGACTTCATTCCCTCTCCTTGGGTAGAAAACTAGGAAAATATAAGCATGTGGCTAAGCGCTTTGTGGAATCCTCGGGATCCTGACTAACACACGGCTTTGCAGCACAGGGTGTTGGGCTTGCTTAAAAACTGATGGCTTTTCATCTCTCCCTCCTTCCTTCTCTCTCCCTCTTTCTCTTTCTTGTGTTTGTCCATAGATGTAAATGAGTTCCGTGGGCAGACAATGATCTTGATCCTGGAAATAAATGATGAGCAAGACACTGTTCTCAGTTTACCCTCAGAAAACAGACTGTTACAATTCTGAATAGTAAGCATCAGGTTCTATGAGAATACACATAGAAAGAGCACCTAACCAGGTTTTGTGCCCTAAGGGAGTTTCTGGAGATAGCGGGAGCCTGAAGGGCCAGTGGGAAGAAGCCAGACCAAGAAGGAAGAAGGAAGGGGAAAGGAAGAGGATTTTAACCAGAGGGCAAAGTATTCAAAGGCCACTGAGCCCAAGGAAAACATGGCGCTCAGAGGAGCCATAGGTAGCTTAGTGTGGCCGACTGGTGGAGTGAATGAAGGAAATGGTGAGAGGCAAGGGTGAAGAGTAAAGAGAGGCTAGATAGTGAAGAGCCTTGTGCACCAACCTTACTTTTTATAGGGCATTCTCTGCAAGGTAAGGCAATTTTTATTGATGGGCTTTAAGCAGAGAAACGAAATGCACTTCACTTCGGAAAGACCCCCATGGCACAATGTTGGGAATAGGTCTGATAGACAATGAAGGCAGACCAGTTAGGAGTGCGTTGCCGTAGTCCAGGAGGGAGACTATGGGAGCCTGAACTGGAATAGGAGTAGCGGTTATGGAGAAAACTGCGCAGGTTCCAGAAATAATTACAAGGTTCAGTGGTTCAGATGAGTGTTGTCGATGTGGGTGGTAAAAAAACAGGCAGAAATCTAAGGCAATGGCTAGGGTGCTGTCTTGGGCACAAGAACACATGGTGGAACATTCACAGAAGAGTACACAGAGCAAAGGGGAACATGTTTCAGAGTGAAATAGCTTTTCACTGGTCCTGTTGAGTTGGCAGACTCTGCGAAACGTCCAAGAAATGATATTGACATGGCACCTTTGCTCTTAGGTGGTCTGGCCCTAGAGGTAGTGAGTGCAGAATGCTAAAACCATAATGTTACATGTGAGGAAAGTGGAGTCCAGGGAGGTGGAGAACCTTGCATAGAGTCACACAGCTGCTTACCGGTAATCCACGTCTAGTCTCCAGCATCTCTCTAGGCATGTTTCCACTCCCGTTGTTGGTTTAGTAGCCTCTAAAACACATGTAGAGATATATTCACAAGAAGAACTGCTGGTGGTAAAAATGGGGGCCGTAAATCCACGTGGGGACTGTGCCCCATTTACATCTCATTTGATTCCATCCGCCCTGTCTTCACACAATTATGGCAACTTTGTTAGGCAAGTGGTTGCTTAACACAGTGGAAAGTCTTAATTACTCTTTAATAGCTCTATACAGAGGGAAGAGTCCGCCTTAATGTTTAATCATTCGGTTGTCTCTCGAACAAGTTTATTTTGGTATTCCATTTGTGTACTCATAAAACATATAAATGCATGTTTGTGACACTTCCTTTTTCATTCCAGATTTCAGTGACACAAAAATATTTTCTTTTTGAAGTATTATTGCTACATAAACACAGCAAATTTAATGAAAAATTAAAAATTAAAAATCCACCCACAGTCTTTTCATAACAACAACGAAATTCGGGCTTTGTGTTCTTAACTGTCTCTACATCCATATGGTAATTCTAGTTTACATTCATTTTTTTTAACTTTTTTTCTTCCGCCAAATATTTTACCTTATTGTTTGTTTGTTCATGTGTTCATCCATCCATCTGTCCATCCATTCATCCATCCATGCACTTGGCAAACAATCTAAGTATCTTCTAGACTAGATGCATGGTATTAGAGGTTATAGCAGCGTCCATTCTCACTAACATGTGGCAAACACGTGGCATAGAGGGGAATGGTTGGGTGGGTAACATATTAACAGGTAACAAGTAAGACTTACTAGGAAAAATATGCAATGGACTTAATAAACATAGTGCATCGTGTGTTCATGTCATAGATGTAATATAACTACTTTCTTGGTTTTGTTTTTGTTTTTTACCATTGTATCAGTCAGGGTCTCAGGAGGAAATTGGAAGCACACCTAAATGAGGGTGGGTTTCATATAGGGACATTTATGCCAGGATGGTGTGGTTCCCCAGTGCTAGTAACTATAAAACACCTGTTCACCTAAAAGGGCCAGAGGAGGAGACATTTTAAAAGTACCTTCAGTGTGTTAGCTAGGTATTGTGCTCAGTGCTGAAGAGAAAGGAGGTAATGTACTAGGGGTGGGGGTGGGGAGGGCTTCTGCCTCCAGAGAGTGAAGCTCACAGATCAGGACAGCAGGTCAGAGTGGGAGAGGTGGGTCACAGGGAAGAGGCACAAAAGAGGCCATGTAGTTTCTCCAGCTATGAAATCGACTGAATGGAGGAGGTGGGAAGGTAGGTGGGAAGACTGGGTTAAACTCGGTTTTGTTTTCAGGCAGAGCTGTTCAGTTCGGGGCAGTGGTTGGGTTATAGTTGGGGAGAGGGATGGAGGCCCCCTGAGACTGGTTACTTAAGGCCCCGGAAGCGTCTTCCCCCTCACCCTGGCATCACACAAATATTAGCACTCTTTTGTGTGCTGTGACATGATGAATCTGGGGAGTATCCAGGGACTGTCTTCTGGTTATCAAGTACCGTCATTCTAGAAATTCTCCCTGTACTGTCTAAAGCTATACACTTGAATACTGGTAACATTAGCCAACTCTAACGTGATCATACCAGTAGTAATTGTGTGTACAGTGGCCTTTCCATTGTTATAAGGGTCAGGGAGACAGATGGGGCCGGGGAAGAGTCTCCTGTTGGCGAGAGTAGGGATTGAAGCACATAAGCCCTCTCCCTGCTGATGGGTGTATAGGACGAGGGGTAGGGGGGGCGTGCTTACTAGGATTGCGTGTCTTCTAAACTTGTGAATTTCATATTGGGTGCTTTGCTGAGCATTACCAATGTGGGGAACCATCGGCCTTGGGGAGCTAATGAACGATTTATGCTGAGCCTTAGAAGAGAAGAGAATAGAGGTTCAGAATCCAGTGGATTCTTTAATGACTGTAACTCTGTGTGTGTGTGTGTGTGTGTGCGTGTGTGTGTGTGTGTGTGTGTGTGTGTGTGTGTGTCTTTGTGTCTTTGTGTCTTTGTATGAATGAAACCTTGGCTGTGGCTTCCATTTTCGAAGACATAGTGTCGGGTCTTTACTGCTATCAAGTTATTGATTTTTCCATTGCTTTGTTCTATTTTGCTCTCCTGATAGAGGCAGAGAGGCTTGTCCAGAGATGAGCCCAGAGGAAACCTGGAAACTGATTCTGCTTCTTAATTTTAGCCATCCCCTCACCCATGATTCTTTCTCAGTATTGAAATGTTCAGCCATAAAATCGGAGTTTTGCCCCTTGTGATCCTGAGGCCTCCCGGGGGTAATGCCGAAGGCCAACAATGACATCCCCTTTACCTTGGGAAACCTTTTGGTTTGTTTGTCTCTCTTTACCTTGCATTGTAAACTACCTCAAGTCCTTTTTGGAACTTTATTCATTTACTAGCTAATAAATGAGTAAATTTTTTCCTTTATCTAAATCTAAACTGTTAAGAAGCTAGGTAAGAATTATTTCCATACCTCGGTTTTATGAGAGACAAACTTGGATCATGATTATTAAAAAAAAAAGGGAAATGTCTAGGAAATGTCACAAGATTCAGTCAGCCCTGCCGTAATCTATCACAGTGTTTGCTTATTTTTCTTTACATCTCAGCATCCTATAATCTCTCTGTTTAGTACCCACAGGTATTTCTAGTTATTAGAGTCTACTTAATCGCTTTCCCCACGAACTTTTTTTTTTTAATGTTTACTCATTTTCGAGAAAGAGACAGAGCGTGAGCAGGGGAGGAACAGAGAGAGAGGGAGACAGAATCTGAAGCAGGCTCTAGGCTCTGAGCTGTCAGCACAGAGCCTGACCTGGGGCTCAAACCCACAAACTGCGAGATCATGACCTAAGCCGAGGTCGGATGCTTAACCGACTGAGCCACCCAGCTGCCCCTCCCCACAAACTTTTGTCCCCCTCCTGTCACTCCTGCTTGAGGCTTTCCCATGGCTCCTATTAGCATCAGATTAAGTCATCCCTGTTAACCCGTCTGTAAGGACCACCTGGTCTCTACCCACCTCGTCTTCTTCCTCCACCGGATTTGCTCTTTCCGCTCAGGATTCCTTTGAGATCCGTCAGCCTGACTCACTCACCCTGGACTGCAGATCTGGCCTCTCCCCTAAGCTTCAAGTCTTTCCCGAAGCTCATAGATGAGGCTAGGTTTTTCCATTCTCCTCCCTTCTGCACCTGTACTTACTAACACTTACAAAATGTCAGTCCTCCATAGAAGATAGTCCCCAAGAGGACAGATTCTGCCTTGTTCTTGTTTCCTACCGTCTTCCCAGCATTCTGCTCAGTGCCCGACAAACAGTGCGTGCTCAAGAAAGATTTGTTGAAAAAAAATGAAATGTGTCCTCTACAAGAGTCAAGTCTTTTTGACATTAGTGACCCATATTTGGTAGGTACCATCAACCTGTAGATGACGACCGTTCTTAACATGTTAATATCTTTCCTTTTCCAATAAGTTTGAATACCTTCAATCTGCAAATATTGGCAATTTTTCATGCTAGGTGAGGGTTGGCACAAGGGGGCGGGGTGGGCGGAAGGCGGGTTGTGTGTGGAAGTGACTGGTCAGCCCCTGGCTTCAGGCACACGGTCACAGTCCATGTGAGGTGAGGCTTTGCAATATGAAACTTTCACTTGCATCATCTCCATTGATGGCTTCGTAATAACCTCTCAACTCGGCAGAGCAAACGTCTTTATCCCCGCCTTACAACTAAGAGCTGTTGCTGGCAATAACCACGCAGTGTGTGGTGAGCAGTTGTACTGAACCTTCGCTCTGAGGATGGAGATGGCATCAGGCCACACTGTCCGGAGCGGCAGCAGCCTAGAGTTACAGTAGCCACAGGCGACCATTCTCAGTTTGGATACATTTTCGCCTTACACAAGGCATTCGACGCGTGGTTATCTTTGGACCTGCCTGTTTCAACACAGGTTTGCATTTTTAAGTACCAGGGTAGCAAGACCGAAACGCCAGGTGATCTGGTGCACTTACCCCTGTGCTCCCGATGCTTCACATGTTCTAGTTTCTTTACCTGTCGGAGGAAGAGTCCTGAGGAAGTCGTTAACCAGGAAGACTCAACTGGGGAACAGAGTTGCGGTTTAGACCCCGATTTCCTGACTCACCTTAGGGAGGATCGCTCTGTGCACTGAGCGTGTGGCACAGCCCTGAATGCATGGTTTGGGGATCACTGTGCGTCTAAGCAGTCCTGGACTCAGATCGTCAGCATTTAATTGTGTAATTTATTTCCCGATGATTATTATTAGCCTTCTTCAGTGAGCCATCCTGATAAATTGCGGGCACTTGCTCCAGTTAAGATCATCCATCCAAGTACGACTGCTGTACAATTTATTTTCCCCTGGGAATCGCTCCACGTTGCCCCTAATATAATGCGAAGGCTGCAGCCGCCTTGTTTCCTGCTGCTCAGTTCCCTTCCCTAGCTCAGTTCAGCCGATCGTAGACAGTGCTGGTGGCTGCCCGGGAGAGCAGGGGTCTTCTCCATTATTCATGACGTTAGTGGCGGGTTGGCAGCTTTGCCCCGTGCAGGCTGGAGGAGGCTCATTGATGGCAGCAGGCGCGGCTCCTTCCTGTGGAACTGGCCGCAGCCCTTATGCAAGCTGAGGCCAAGAGCTGTCGGGTTAGGAGGGTTTGCAGAGCAAAGGTCTCATCAGGGTAATGGGCAGTCTTCACTCTCCTTGGCACAGCCAGAATCTCAACTGCGATTAGAGTGTGGGTAGGGTCAGCCCCTACTACGTGCCTCTGGATGGTTGTGTGTGGGGTTCGTTCTAGTGATGGGGAGACAGGATGGTTGGAGCATCAGACTTCAGCT
Organism: Paguma larvata; assembly: GCA_030068075.1. Classification (NCBI taxonomy): domain Eukaryota; kingdom Metazoa; phylum Chordata; class Mammalia; order Carnivora; family Viverridae; genus Paguma; species Paguma larvata. The sequence goes on along the minus strand of CM057824.1, from coordinate 80,197,130 downwards.
GCAGCCAGCTTGTTAGATTCTGGATTGTTTCATACACTACGTCTGTTTCCTCCACCACTCAATCCTGCCATGTTATTCCTCCTCCTCTTATTTCATTACTAAATACAACTAATTTTAACAGTAGTTTTAACGACTACCCTATGGCCTACTTAATCATGTAGTGTTTCATTTAACGGACACATTTTTGGTAATTAGTATGGTCCCCGAACTTACATTACATTGGCCTTAACTTCCTACTGTGCTGTCCATGGTAGTTTGCTCAGCTAGCCTCTAATACCTGTCTGCTCAGTTACCTCCAGTTTTTCACCATTAAATGTGGCGGCGAATAGCATGGAAAAGTTGCAGCCACAGCCTCCTAGGACGTTAGGATCTTTCCTTTCCTGGCAGCAGCTCGGCCCCATCTTTTCATTTTAAAGACCAGAAAAATGGAGCCCTGATGTATGTAAAAACTTTACCTGCAGGCTCCCCTGCCAGGCCCCCTCTGGACGACTTCTTTCTTTGCCACTGATGACTGGCGGGCTAGGAATGGAAGAAGGCAAGGGCCAGTGATATCCGTTCTCCATGAACTGGCAGTTAGGAATTGCAGCAGCAGCAGAGTGTCAGGAAACTCAACACAAACTTGCTCAAGCAAAATGTAAATTTAGTAACCTGTGTCATTGAGAAGTGCAGACTGGCTGGCTACGCGAAGAGAGTCAAATGATGTACTCAGTCCAAGTCAGTCCTTGTTTCTTTCCTTTCCGTTGCTGTTTCCCGTTGCATTGACTCTGTGTTCAGAAAAAAATCTCCCCTCGTGCTCTGCCGGCTTCTCCTCCATTTTAAGTCCAGATGGCGAAAACTCTGCCTCTTCTCCAACCTTCTTGGCAAAAGCCTCTTTGCATCTCACTGACTCTGAGTAAATCAGTCGCCCACCCCTGAAGCAGTCTCTGCGATCAGAAGGGTATCAAGCCAAAGGACACAGGAGGTGAGATTACCCCCAAGCAATGGTAGGTGTATCCTCTTCTTTTATGGGCAGGGAGAGAGGGGAAGCCGTGTGGTTCCTCAAATGAAAATCTCCTTGCCGGGCCATGGGGAGGATGGCTACAGAAGACTCGGTAAAGGTCCAACATGCCCCCAGTCCTCCCACTTCTGAATTTGGCTGTCCTAGTGAGTATGGGGTAAGAAGCAGAGGCCACTGAGATGCGTGAAGGCCACAGAATCAGTTGTTGGAGCCAGAAGGACTTTCCACGGTTTCTGTCTCAGTTACTGATTGCTGCATAACAACTACCCCCAGAACCTAGTAGCTTAAAATAACAAATTATATTGACGATTCTGTGAATCAGGAATTCAGACAGAGCACCAAAGAGAGGGCCTATCATTGCTCTATGATTTCTGTACATCAGCTGGGAGCTGGCCAGACATCTTTCTCCCTTGCTCCTTGTAGTCTCCCCCCACCCCCACACCTCTAGTCTTTCTGTGTGGCTAGTGTGACCTTTCTCATAGCAGGACAGCCTCAGTGTAAGTGAGACATTTTATATGGAAGATTAAGGATCCAAGAACAACGCTTCAGGGGACAGGAAGTGGAAGTTGCTAGCTTCTTAAGGCCTGGGCCCGAAAATACACCAAGTGTCACTCCCATGGTATTCTGTTGATCTGGCCGTCAGGGAACCCACCTAGATTCCAGGAGAGAGGGCCTCTTCTGTTCACAGATGAAATACCCAAGGCCCCCAGAGAAGCAGTGACTGATCGAATTTCTCAGAGCATTCTTTGCAGAAATGAAATGAAAATAAGCAACAACCCAGGTAAAAGCCTATACCCAGAACACCTGCCCTCACCGTCTTTTGCTGCCTTCTCCTTTTGCACCAGATCAGTGAGTCTTGGGATCTCAGGGTATGGTGAGTCAGGGTATATAGTTTTTCCTTTGCAAATTAGATGCTCACAAAATGCCGCTCGTCTGAACTGCCTCTTCCTCCCTTCACCCAGTGCTCCTCCTGTTAAGTGGCAGGTCACCGACAGGTTTCTGTTTGAAAGTCATTCATTTCAAAACCTAATTATGTCAACATTGTCTGAGTTTATCGTCTCCCTCCAGCCTGCGTCTTCACACCATCCTGTGTGTGCACACTCAAAGAGATGAGAGGGAAGGGAGATGGTCGTCCACATTTCTTCTCTTCCGGAAGGAGGGAACATTTGCAACCTGACGTCTCCTTCGACGTGTGTGAGGCAGGAGAGCGCTAGTCGAACGTGGTAGTGCAGGTATTCCAGCAATTTCTCAGGAAACCAGCGAACTCCCCTCTCGTCATGATGGGAGCTTTCTTCTCGGTTTGTGACTTATCTTATACCTGGTGGGAGGACATATTGTTTTTTTATATCCTTACGTTTCATGCGATCACCCACGATGCTTCCAAAGCAGGCATGGAAATGCAAGATAATTTAGTTTAGAATTTATTTACAACCTGGGGCACCTGGCAAAGAAGATTGCAATTCAGAATTGTATGTGCATATGTGTGTACATATGCACGTGCACCTGTGCACGGAGATGCGCTGTGTCCTTAACATTGTACATCAGGCAGGAAGGAGTCCCCAAAACACACATACTGGGCTCGGGGGAAGGAGGAGGTAAAGGAGATTACTTGAATGCAACCTTCATTTATTTCCTCCTGTTAATTCCCTTAATCAGATAGGTGTAACCAGAAGATGCAGTCGACTTGATGTTCCTTTTGTTTTTTTAATTCTCCCAAGGTGAAGGGACCAGGCCGGCAGTGTTTTTGGTTCCTTCGGGAGGAGGGTGATTCCTGCTCACGCTCGTGCATGGTAGTTTTAATCTGTATTTAAAGTTTGCAGTTGCATCCTCCTCCTGAGCACGTGGGGGAACTTCTGAGCCCTGGAGTTTAATGTAATGACATTTAGGGAAAGTTCACGGGGCATAAGGGTCACTGGCTCTGTTTTCGGTTTCTGATGAGTAGATTTCATGGTTACCCTGGGTATCAGCCACTTCTAGGCCCTTGCTTTTTCAAGGCGGTGGATGAAGAAGTCCTATATTGGATGGCGGGTGGGGTCGGGGAGGAGTGAGAGGGCTCTGGGTACCTGCTTCCCAGGTACCCCCCCCCCCCACCGCTACATGCATCCCACTTCTTCACACCAGACCGTCTTCTCAGCCCGTTTCCTAAGTTCCCCAAATTCCAAGCTGTGTCATTTTGGTCATGTGCATGACACGCCTCTTACCTGTAGACGAAGGAAAGTAGGATTTGCTCTTTTTGCCCTTCCAGTGGACTCTCTGTTCTGTATTTGTAATTTCCATTTGCTCCTCCGGAGTCATTTTTCTCCATCTAGAACCCCAGGAGCCCGTTGAGATGCTTCAAAAGAATAATACACAAAACCGTGAAGGCAATGGCGTCCTCAGGTCGAGAACCGAGATCTAATCTGGGTCGACCTCTGACTTGCAGCTCATGTAACCCTGGGCTGCCCCCGGGCCTCATCCACGCTGCCAGCTCCCTGGGTTGCTGTGAGAATAAAACCCAGTGACATGTGAGAGCGTTCTGGAAGGGGGGAAGCTCTGTACGCAAGAGGTTATATAATTATGTTCAGAGAATGCTCACAGCTGTCAAGTATGACACACTGACATCCTCTCTTGCTCTTCCACTGTTGGGAAGCAGCTGTTAGCTTCGTTTCTGCCGCTCCTTTCTCCATATGCCAGAGCGAGGAGCCATGAATGGATTAAAACTCTGTTGGGGGTGGGGGAAACCATCTGATGTGTCTTCTGTCTAGCTTTTCATCAGTGAGTATTTTAAGTTTTGATATTGCCATCGAAGCCATCAGGGGGAGTATGTAGCCAGTGTTGGGGAGGGAATAAAGTGGTCTAGTCGTTCTGAAATGAAACATGGAAGTGACATGTGCTCTGGGTGTGAGGGTAGTAACTGAAGAGGCCTCTTCAAAATCAGAGCTGGGTTGTCCAAGCACCTGTGAGGTTTCCTGGACTAGTTTGTGTATAATTGGAGATGCTTCTCTATAGATCTGGAGTTTTATTTCTTGTCCCTCCTTATACCCTCGTCTACCCACACCTGGGACTTAGGCCAAGGCCTGTGAAGGCGGGTTATCATGTCTAGAAAGTGCTTCCGTCTTGTTCACCAGGAGAACACGGACTTTTTAAAGATCCATGGCAGATGTAACCTTTGCAGAAGGTCTTTCCCAATTCCCACTGTCTTGGATGACCGTTCTTGTCCTTTCTTTACCTCCATGTTTACAAATGACTCTGGTACAGCACCCAGCACCCAGCACTGATGCGAAGACATCTGCCACATTATGGTGGAAGGCGTGAACAGGGGGCTTTTTGAAGGCAGGGATCATGTCACCTTGTCCCTGTGCCTTCAGGGCCTCGCAGAATTTTTGCCTCGTATTAAGGACTCCAGGAATGTTTACTAAGCGCGTGAATGAGTTAAAAAGAAAAACAACTAAACTAGTTTCTTAATGTTCCTTCCGATTCAAGAATTAATGTTAGTGCCTCATCAAAATTCCCACTTGGAAAGCCACTCTTCACTCCTAAGGCTTGGCCAGAGCGTTACCCGGTTTGGGCCTTGGTACATGTATTCGTGTCCCAGGGCGGTGCTAACACATTATCACACGTTGGATGGCTTAAAACAAATTTACCCTGTCACAGTTCTGGAGGCTAGAAGTCTGACAGCAGGGAACTGGCAGGGCTGTGCTCCCTCTGAAGGCTCTGAAGAAGAATCTTCTCCTGGCCCCTCCCTGGCTCCTGGTGCGTGCCTGCAGTCCTTGGCATTCACTGTCTTCTGGCTGCATCCCTTCCATTTCTGCCTCTGTCTTAACCCAGCTGCTTCCCTCCGGGTGTGCTGGCGTCCACAATTCTTTCTTCTTTAAAGGACACCAGGCATTGGATATAGGGCCCACCCCAACTCAGTGAGATGCCAACCTGATTACATCTGCAAAGACATGATTTCCACGGAAGGTCATGGTCACAGGTGAGGGGGCCTGGGGAGTTAGGACTGGACATACCTTTTTTTTTTCCCCCAGAACGCAGTTCAACCACAAAAGCACTTTGCCCTTTTATCATGGGCTCTTGACTCCTCAAGTCCTTGGCCTCCCCTCCCAGTGACAGTCCATCCTTTGCTTCAGCGTTTCTGGCCTCTGGTGCTGGGGAGTTACGTCCTTCAGAGGCAGATTTTCTGTATATGGGTGACAGTGTTGGGGAGGATGTTTCCCCCAATTGAGCCAATTCTACCTGCCTGCCATCCCCATCACTCTGCCATTGGGGCGAATATGGAATATACATTCGATCCTTTCAGGGGGAGGAAGGGAAGCTTTCAGCTTTTGGAGATGATGCTCTTGCCGTCCAAGGGTTTCCCTCTCGAGATTTGCCATTTCTCTGAATCTTCATCCAGGTTGTAGTTCCATCACCAAGTTCCCTCCATGCTGATGGAACCTCCTGTTTGTTGTGTGTGGGTGAAACTAGATGAGAATCGTCCAGGTGTGGTATGAACACAGATTAAAGGAGACACATCTGCTTCCAGGGAATCCACTTCTGTTCACGCGGCTTCAGGCACACTGTCTGGGCAGCCAGCAGAATGTGTTAGCACCGCCCAAGGAAACTAAATACAGGTACCAAGGCCTGAACCTGGAAACATTGACTCTTGGTTACGTGTGATGCTGCTGAGCCCTGTTCCTCTCATTTGGTATTTTGACTCCAAGAGTAGGCCCTGTGTGATTATACTTTTCTGTGTTGCACCTGGCCTATTGCACTGGCCTGCAGCCTCGGCCTGTTGAAACAGCTGGATCACAGAGTCGTCATTGCACGTTGGATGATAATGGATCGCGTTGTGGGAGGGTAGAGGGAGGGACGGTCGCTAGAAATGGCCTCTGTGTTAGAGGTCACAGTATTGCTTCTCCATCCCCAGAGGGCTGACCAGCACAGAACCCAGATATGATTTGCCACTCACTGTAGAGAAGGCATTCGGATTCTCAGCTGTCGCTCTAGGTTACTGAGATGGGGCCCCGCTCCTTCATACTATTGGGTCTGGGGTCTCCTCTGACACTGGGGTACTAGTTGGATGCAAGCAGACTCTGGTGGCCCCAACCCTTTCTCTTTGAATGAATTTACATTTACATCTAATGAATTTGAATAAATGAATGCCACAGATGGTCAAAACCAGAAGGAACTTGGCAACATTAACCTAAAGGCAGGACATGGTCTAGATTAAGTACGTGAGCCTGGATCGGGCAGATTTGCACTCCCGGTTTCACCTGGCGTTTGTGATTTTGGAAAATGTTTCTTTGTAAAATAGGATTAATAATAGCATCATCTCAGAGGTGTGTTACAATTAAATGAGATAATAGGATCTGTATAATTTTCACCAAAGTGCAGTCAGGAGGGGAAACCGAGGTCCAGAGAAGTCAAATGATTTACCCAAGGTCACTTGGTGTATGCCACGTCAAACCAGGCTAAAAACCACATCCAAACCGCTAACGCACTTCAGAAATCATCCGTTTACCCATCTACTTTTGCTCATAGAATAAAGAAAGGGAAATAAAATGGTAATTAAAACCTCCCTCACCAGAATATGGACTGAGTTCCTCCGTAGCCTCTTTGGATTTATTTCAGATGTGTCTGGATTACTGGGACAGGGACATAGTGAAGAAGGGGCCCCAGACCTTGGTAATGTCACTCACTTCTGCTGGGCGGCCCTGGCAGCGTGGGCCTCAGGGCGGGAGCGTTGCAGAGGCTGTCTGTAGCTACGCAGCAACTTCCCGCATCCTGAGACCATGTCATCTCCATTGTCTCTATGCCGTGTGGACTATATTTTCTCTCCATTTCCTGTGAATTGGAGAGGTGCATTGTGCCAGCTTCCCTAAATTGCCACAATCAATATTCTACTGCCTTTATTTTTTATGCATGCTAATGGCTTTTCTCCTTTTGAAATGTACTTGTTTCCCAGATCGGCCTTTGTGACATTAAAATAAATAAATAAATAAATAAATAAATAAATAAATAAATAAATAAAACAACTAAAAGAGAAAAGGAAAAAAGAGTCACCCTCTCTATATCACCGTGGGTTTCTTCCTGAAATTTTGTGGCATGAATCTGAATGGGGGTACAAAAGAAAGAAAACAAAAACAAAAAATCACACTGCTTTGCAGTGCTGGGGAGGCCCTGGCTGGCCTTTCTGATCCAGTCAACTCAGAGCCAAGGCAGAGGGAAGAGGGAGGCGGGGTTTTGGCTCAGAGAACCACTTGGCCTTGTGCATAACAGCGTGAAGGCCCGTGTTCTATTTGTTGGCTTTCAGGGGTCATCCCTCCCCCAGCCCCAGCGGCTGGATTGCTTTTAACAGGGCCTGTGTGAGTTTGGGGACCCCAAAGTAGCTTCCAGAGATTGGGTGATACCCTTCCACCCTTATTTATACAGAATTATCTGCATACATTTTACCAGACGCTTGGGGCTCCAGTCTGCATAATGTCTGCTTTAGTTTTCTTTCTACATCTTTCATTCCAGACAAAGGGGCCCCTCACTGGTGTTACACTGTTCCTTCCACCTGTGACGTCTACGCTGGCCCCCACTTCACATCCGTGTCTGTTTTTTCTGAATACCGTCCATTATTTAAGCCTGAGATCAGTGTTGTCTGCTTCATAAAGCCTTCTCTGATTTCTGTTTTTACTCATTGATTTATTCATTACTTTCAATAAACACGTTATTGAGTATCTAATATGTGTTATGCTCTGTGCTTGGTGCTGTAGATGAAGCAGTGAAGAAAACAGAAAAAGATCGCTGTCCATGCCTTTCCATTCTCCCTGGGGAGAGGAAGAAGGACAGAGAATGTGCATATATTGATATGGGATGTCAGATGGGAAAGTGGGCATGGGAGAGGTGGTCATT